>VYZV01006000.1:994766-1008385 GCA_013401275.1 Pandion haliaetus | reverse complement strand
GTGGGGAAAACCACCAATGAAACAAAATTTTGAAGCCAGCCTGTCTTTTGGCAGCCACTGGATTTTTCTCCCCACTTTCACAGATCTAAGCTGGAGATTCAGGACTTGAACAAACTTCTTTCCTAGGTAGCTCCTTTGTGCCCTCTAGTGACTAACAGCAAGAGACACTCCGGTTAACTTTAGACACCCACAATATATTCAAAGTTTACCTTAAAAACACACACTGGATTTCATTCAAGGTGAAGCATCAGATTGATTCTTTCCTACACAATTAACTTCCTAGGCAAGAAAGTCCCCTGCAGCTGGATGTAATAATGTGGCTGCTGTCACGAAGCTCCAGCTTTTCTAAAAAAGCCAGACCTGCCTTTAAAACGTTCACCTGCCACTGCAGCCTCAGGTAGGAGTTAAGCTTGTGTGCACATAATTTTGAGGAATGAGGATCCTGAAGTGTCAGAGAGTTACAAGCCTCTCATCCCTCTAGAAAATGCCTGTTTATCAGCACTTAAACTTCTAACAAGAGTTTGTCTTTTGTTGGCCCCACGGATACTTAAAGCAGTACTGGGACTGGTGGCAAAACACTGGAGACACCATGGGCCTTTGCCAGATTTTTAGCCTTCCTCGATCCCATCCTGTGCTGGGCTCAGGAACACACTGTGGTTCCTAGATGTAAAGGTGATCACTGAGTACTTCAGGTCAAGGGCAACCTAGGTGAAAAGTATCCATATGAAGTGGCAAACCAAGCTGCTAAGTCAGAAACCCCACATGTGCCAAAGAAAGTTCAGGAATTCACTGCCACATTGCACAGAGACAGTAACTTGGGTGGTTATTTGTGGGTAACACGGTGCAAGGTTTAAGTCCCATTTCCACAAAGAGACCAAGAAAAAGTCTGTTACCCTACAAGTTTACCAGACAACAATATCCAAAAGTCATTACAAACAGATCTAACTCCGTGTGCTCTTCAATTCTCAGGGTCAAAAATAACAAGTGACCCCAATCTGTCAAGAAAATAAGAACTGTCAAGTTTTTTGATAGTTCAGCATAAATATTTATAGAACTTCATGCTTCATAACACTCCATGTCCTTATATTAGCTTTTTATTCCTTAAAAATATGGAGGCAGGAGGAAAGCTTTAAAAAGGCTCGGATGAAAACAATCTAGTCAGTCAAGACCAGACAAAGAGCGCAGCGTGGCTTCCTGACATCTGGGGTGCTGCAGTTTTGGCAGGAGAAGGGTGGCTACAAGTAACGTCTCCATTTCCCCCGGACTACTTGGGGTGCATTTCATTTCAAATTAACTTTGATGTTTCTCCCATTTGGATCTGCGCTTACAAGGGAGTCTGTGGCTGCACGAGAACAAAAGCAGTGATTACGTTGTGCTGTTATGAAAGGAAATAAAGGTTCGTGTCACCTGGGCTGCGCTGCCTGATTGGCTCCATGGGGCACTTCTGGAACTAAAAAAAAGCCACGAGCTGCAACTGCCAACATCAGACTGAACGGTGACATTTTCACTATGTACCTGAACTTAAAACATGTTACCTTATTTGTTCCTACATGCGTACCTTACTATCAATAATAATCCAAGCAGTCTTTTGATGTCAAACATAGGTCTTTAAAGGGAAGTATGCAAGATTAAGTTCACATATATCTTATTATCCCACAAGGTTAAAAAACAAAAGTAACAACCTAGGACAGATGGGTGCAGAAAAATTTCAATTCTGTTACGCCCAGACCTCAATCACTGCAGCACCTTCCAGGTAACGCTGCCAAAGTTAAAAGAACACAACACATATCTCCGCGGTTTTGCTTTCTTAGCTAAATATGTTCTAGCAACATCAGTATGATAACACTGCACCAAGCGAATTCATACTTAAATTTTCAGACAACTGAAAGCTATAAGCAAACTGCACAAGCAAGGGTGAAAGATATAATTGTGCAGCTGCTGCACAGTAACTGTCCATGTATATGCTTTTACCTGCATCAACTACTAGATAAATAGATGTGGAAGACAGACAATAAATAATGTGACCTCGCATGGTGGAAACCTCCCTAATTGCCAAGATCCCAGGAAGAAATGGCTTTTTCATCTCTTGGCTGTTCTCACTGAGGTAGCCTGTTGCTTGCCACAGAAGAGCACAATACAGACCACCAAACTCAGGCCACTCCTCATGCATCCTACCGGTCTTTGGGATGACCCCATGACAAATTAACGCTCCGTCAAACATCTGCATAGCCAGCCACGGAGAAGGTAGAGCAGTTGGCCCTCAGCTACCTCAGCTGACATTAAGGCACCAGACAGCAGCACCCTGTTGACAGAGGCCCCACTCATTTTTTCAAGCAAGCTCTGGAGCTAGGAGTTATTCCCATCTTTTGATGGAAGGAGAAAGACAGAATCAAGATCCTACAGACCAAGTTCAGGGGAAAAATGGGTGCTGCCCTGTGAGCTCCTTCCTTATTTACCAGGTCAGGTAATACAATTCTCCAGTTTGTAGACTTTCTTCCCCGTGTCAACGCACGTGTATACACACTATAAGGGCAGGAAGACACTAACATTGAAACAAAAGGCTCAAGGACTTTTAGTTTTAAGCTTTAACAAAACCCAATTTTACAGCTACAAGCAAAGCTATTATTAGTTTACAGAGCAGATATGCAGAAATGACAGTATTAGCATCTATTATCTTTCCAGCCTTTTAATACTATAATCACTTCTGAACAAAAGAATACTGAATCTCAAAATCCTTGTCTTAAATCATGACTGGAGTCACCCTTTGACCTGGTAATTAGACACAAACCTAAGTGCATTTTTAATTTACTGACTTGCATTAGCCAGTTAGAGACAAAAGCTAAAAATAGATAAATGTTAACAAAATAGTCCTATGTATTGCTAAGACAGTATATCTTCCAATTAACTGAAGGTAATTTTTTTTTCCCTCTGCCAGTTCAGGGAAGGGTGTTTTAACTTTTGGATATTCTTTGCATGCATCAATGCTGCCATCTCCTGGTCAGATTCATCTTGGAACCAGATTTCCCTAGTTCTGACCGATGTCTTTGGTCATGAAGAATGACCAGTGTAATTAAAGTCTCAAAAGTGCCTTGAAGTCAACACAAAGCATCTTTTTATATACCAATTTAAACAGTTTGTTTCAGTATATCTGAAATCTGTTCTTATGTGGCTATAGCTAACAGAAAATAAGGCCTGCTGCAAATAGCACCAGTAGCCTGCAGAAAGCCTTTTGCATGGGCTCACCTAAGTTTATTGGAAACACCTTATTTAAAGCACTAACTTCTGCAAGGGGGACAATCCTACTTAAAGCTGGAGCAGCTGTTCAGAATTAGGCAGGACTCATCCAATTCATCAGCACAAGGCTACTGAGCATTTTTCTCTAGACAGTAACACAAGACACATAATTAAAAAAAACAAAGAGGGGATAACCCTGCTTATAAGGGGGTTCAGTGGAAGTAGGTCATCCAGGCCTTGATGATTCAATAGCCAGGGAGCTGCGAAAGCTGCAAGATATACACAGCTCACTGCTCATTCAGGGCAACCAGCAGCAAACACTGCCTACTGCGAAAATGGCTGAAGAAAACTCCCAACCAAAAGGAGAATTTTTTTTTTTTTTAATGATTTTGTGATTAACGTGACAAAGAATCTGAAGTAGCTCATGGGACTAGGAAGAACCCATTGCATTGCCACTGCAAATTCTGGAGTAAGCATTTAGCTGCAAACCACTATGACATCACTTCTAGTTCACTAGCAGGTCCTTTGCTCCTCCATCCAGTATGTTCTGTTCTTTAAGCAAAGCCAAACATAAGACAGTGACAACATCTTCAGAAAAGAGCACAACTCCTCCTGGTCTTCAGAGATGTATTATTGTCCAATTCTTAACATATCCTATTTAGATTAACAGCCTTTTGCTTCCATCCTTTGTGCTCCAGGCAAACCATTTCTACATGACTGGTTTTGTAGGATTTAGTAGAGAATCAAAGATAAAACATGCAATTGTTTTTAGGCACCTGTATTACAGTTTGACCACCAACATTGCAGGCAGATCTGTGCATCATACATACCCAGAAACATTTGAAAGAGGACAGAGCAGGTGTTACAGTTGCTATTAAGGGCTTATGCTGGGTATTTAAATTGGATTGATGGATGGCAGGTTTTTCTCAGAACTGGGGACACAGCTGGTACAACACCATTACCAGCTTTGTACCTCTAAGGAGAGCAGCTTGAGAAAGCATTTCCTTATGCAGGCTGGCATGCACCTTGCACAGCTGATGATCTGACTCACAGTCTTAAAAGCTCCCACAGCCATACAGTCTGAGCACTTCTTATCTTTAGTAAGAAACAGATACTACCCATGCTCTTAAGACAGGCTACTGAAGGACAAAGACTAAGAGCCCATTCTGTTAAGATGCTGGCACCTGAAGTGCTCCTGGCTAACAAGCTGATCTATTCTGTGCACTAACCTGGGCTTGGGTGAGGATCAAAACCAAATTTTTTCTACTTAGTAATTAGCCAGCCATTCTGCTACAAGGCAGGAGAAGAGTAATCTGAGGACAGAGAACTGTTCTGGAATACATTAGTGGCTTGTGATTTAGGAACCCGCTCTCAGTGACTCTGAGCAAATCTCCGGCTTGCATAGCTAAGCCTACTTTGAAAACTGGGTACAGAAACATGCAGTAAGCTCCAGAAAACTTTTCTGTGTTGCAGCTTTAAACCCTTTAGAACACTTTCTAAAGGATTTTAATTTTAAATTTCCCAAGCAGGAGGTTTGTTTTAATGACTTTTATCTGAGTAGGCTAGGAAGCTTTAAGTGATGTTCACCATATAAATATAATTTAATACTTAACACAGAACTAAAGGAACATACCTGGGGAGAGTTACTCTTAAGTGCCATTTGCATAAGTTTATTCTTAATTAAATAAGAATATAATTTATGACAGTATACAACTTTGTATCCAGAGAGCAGAGACTTTAAACTAAACCTGTGCAAGATAATCACTAACCCATTCAGGAGGAAAAAAGCTGCTGCATGAAAATGACAACAAAGAGGCTGTGACTTATCAAAGGTAAACTGTTTAGGCTGCAGTCAATCTGGTAACAAAATCCTAATCTCTCACCCTGTTCTTGAAGGTCAGAAGCATTGCCTGCTCCAACATAATGTAGAAAGAGCAACAAAAAAGGAGCAACCCTAAAACCCCATTCAAAGAGAAAAAGCAGTAACAATGGTTTTGGTGTTTGGTTTGTTTATTTTTTTTATTTGAAGTATACTCTGCATTAGCCCTGGCCATCTTCCTGCAGACAAAAGCTACCTTATAGCTCAGGTTTGGTTTGTTGTTGTTTTTCTTAAATATAAAAAAATGCTTCTTCCCAAAATAGGTTAATAAATATGACATAATCTGAGCATCTCAATTTCTATGTCAGATGCTCCCTTCTAAGTAGAAAGTTACCATTTTTAATCTGAAACATGAAAAATGTCCTTTTCCATTCCTCAGATAACAGAATGATTAAAATAATAGGCAAGTCTACAATTAAGAGATCTTAAATTGCACTGATTTCCTTTGGATCCTGAAAAAGAAGAGGAAATTTCACTCTTGGTTCAAGTCAGAGGCTCTCAACAAACCTTGAATTCAGCACCGCAGCTTTCCATGCCTCTCCAAACTCTCTAAGTTTGTTTGGTTCTTCAGGTCTCACTGGGATTCCCCTCTCCAACAGAAGATGAAAAAATGAACTTTTTTGATGCAATATTATGAGATTGGCACAGTATTTCATCCTCCAAATAGTTGTTTCTAAACTCTGGTCATAACTGTTGGATTGGGAATGCTGGATAGCAGGGGAAGTGGGGAGCATGAGATGTATCTGTAGATGGAAGATGAACAGCCTCACCCTTTCCACCACCAGGAAAATAAACACAAAAAAGGAGAAACATGAAATACACATTTGCCATTTGGTTTCAAATTTTCTTTGAACAGAGAAGCCTGAACTGCTGTAGTCATAGACCCGTAACAGTTCAAACTTCAGTAAACCTTCATCTAAATAATTGCTGCCCTTTTGACCAAGACGGAACAAAAATACAAGTTTCTGTGGTCTGTAATTTGCTGTGGGTCACAACTCAAGTTGTGAACAAGTCCTTCCACATTTGCTTGTCAGCAGGCTGTGCTACCTGCTAAAGCACAATTGAAGTGGAGAATTAAAGTGTTAACACCTATTTTAATGAGGAAATTGTCTCCAGGGATGACAGAAACTGCCCAATATATGTACTGTCCACTGTAAGTTTCTGCTTTAAGTGCCAGCCCAGAAAAAAGTGTTCATCTTCAAAATAAAACCTCAGAATATGCTAAACTTATTTTCCCCTCCCACATAGCACAGATGTGCCCTTCCAGCATAGTTAAATTCAGTCCTGTGCAAAGCTGCTGGGGTCATGAACAGGTGACTCCACTCCTAATTTAAACCCCATGGAGAGAACAAGTTTTGACTAATGGGCTTTGGATGGGAAAGTTTAGACATTGCCAAGCTCTTTGTCCCATCTTTTCCTCTGACTGACACAATAGGGCCTTCATTAATTTAACTGCAGCTCCCCTGTATGCTGGCAGGAAACATTTCTTCAAAGAGCAATCTCACCCAGCAAGATCCCTCAGATCTCAGCACTTCCCAGAGCTTAAAAACATACTATTTCAGAGATGAGACCATTCACAGGGACCGCAATGCATGTGGAAAAACAGAGCTTCTGCACAAATGTTTTCAACTTCCTCCAAGTTTCCACCTCAGGTGACTTCACCTGGAAGCTGCAGAGCTGCTTTGCAGAGTGTTACTTCATCCAGTCATTGTCAAACCTAAGTCAGCTCCCAATTATTGCTTTCTAGAACTCCCTCCCTGCGCCAAAGGACAGTCCTTGTCCATCACTTCAGTAGCCCTCTCAACATTGGCTTCTGCCCCTCTCAGAATGCCTTCCCCATGCGTGGCTCTTCAATTGCCCAGCTACGTGCCCTACAACTCTTACTGTGGGTTCCCTGCCTACCTCTCCATCAGCCATGTTAGATACAACTTGGAAAACTTTTGTTCTTGAACAGTGGAAATCTGTGCTGAGTCCTCTTCACAGCAAGGAGAAACTGTTACCGAAATTATATCAGTTAATGGGCAAAGAACAGGGAAAGTTTGTCAAGTCGACAAGGCTGACACTAAAGACTTTACAGAAGTACATCTCACTGCAGATGTTTTGAAAGTCGGTGTGCTTTGCATAACTAAATTGGTCTTTCAAAGTTTAAACAATGTAGAGTTTTGTTTCCTTTTTAAAACTAAACCTAAAATTTATTGAAAGTGGCCTGCTGTTATGCACATCTCTTTTGTACTCTAGCACAAACTAGTGTCCCACAGATTCTGAAGTTCCTCAGTACAGTCACAAGCAGTTAGTTTAAACTTGAGTGGCAAAAATCAGACAGCTGGATAGTTTTAAAAAAAAAAAATCTTCCTTAACCTGGTTGATGCTTGAGTCATAAATTACTACCAAATTTAAAACACAGAAAGTCTTAAAAGCCAAAGAAGAGTAGACCCTTAATTCAACCTACAGAATTGGCTGCATGATCCAATTTATCCCAGCAACTCTTCCACCACTGAGAGTCTGTTAAACTTATTTTAAAAGGCTTAAGAAACTAATCACATCCACCAGCCAAACTGTTCTTTCAGCAGAAGTAGCATGGTGCATCCCATCCAGCATAAAACTGTTTCCAAGGAGCCAACAGGGGTCAGGCTGTGTTACAGGAGGACAAATGTTAATGAGATTCCAGGCAAGAGAACACAGGCAATATTTTCTGAAAACACATTAAGTCTCCTGTTGAAAGATGACTAGTATTTTACAATTTGCCTAGTCTCTTGGGGTTACATTGGCCCAGAACACGGAAATTTCAACTACAATGTATTTTATCAAGTATTTTCCTTTAATTGATCCCTTACTCTTTCCTACAGCCTTTTCACTTAAAGAATTATGGGCTTGTCCACATATGGAGCTATTCAGAAATAGTTATTCCTGACAAACCCTGTACAGAGCCTTACTTTGGAATAAACTTACCTTAAACCATCTCAGACACTCCCGAAGCTGACTCTGGCAGAATATGTTGCAAGCCAGGAAAACCATCAGGAAATACTTTTAAATTATTTATTTCTCACTTATACTGTTTAACCCAAATTAGCTTTTCTCTATAGACACTCTGAGCTACAAATATTTCTACAGCAGCTGAATATCAGTCCTAGGATTCAAAGAAAAGAGATGACAACCATCAAGCTTCTACTCTTTACTGCAACGTAACACGTCCTCCAAGCCCTGAATTGAGTAGATAACACAAAGCAATCTAGGAAGGGCAGCTGATGAAGAAGAGGCAATACATGCAGTTAACATGGAGCATACAAGAGAAGATCAGTGTGGGTGGCTGGTTAGATGTTTGACAGTTCTTAATTTGCTGTTTCAGCCTTTAATTGTATGATGAATTTGTTGGCAGCATTTGTGGATTCATACCTCCATTCATCTTTATTTACAACCAATTTTCAGCTGCAGCTCTAATTTGAGTTTCCATCTACTCTATGCTCCTTCTCCACTAGCTCTTAATGGCAGCAGCCTCACCTTCACAACCATCTTCCAACCACTGCTCAGCTATGCTTCTGCATAAGGATTTGGCAAAAATCCTGCAGCATCTGTATTGCAGACCTGACCTCACCTAGATTAATTTATGAATATTTCAAAATCCACCATGATTAATTCAAAAGACCACCTACATTGCTGCACTCCCCACCATTGCTCATCTTGCCAGGGTCAGCACATTTTCCTTCTCAATGCCTACATACATCCAGATTTGAACAGCACGAAAGACACCTAAAACGACAGGAACTGATTAATGGAAATAGCAAAAAAAGCTTAAGTACTGTGGAAGAGGTCCCATCAAACTTTGACTGCTGTCACACTTTGGACACAACTTTGAATGCTATGGTCTGCCAGCCCATACTACACTGGTTGAGACAAGACAGGATGCAAAGCAGAAAATGTGGCTTTTCGTTTTTTAATGGTTTTGTCCATTTATTAGTTTTCTTAGAAAAGGGATAGTTAAAAATTCAAAGCCATTATTAGCCCAAAGACTAGACACCGTAAGTACTAAATCACTTCTTCGTTGCAGCAGATGATTGTTGATTTAGAAGCAACTCTCTCTAGAGTGTCCAACTTGCCTGTTGAACTGAAAAGCTGCATCGTCCAACATGCAAGTTTTGGCCTTTCAAATAGCTGAAATCTTAACCCCATGTGTGATGTGAGCGGCTGTTTCACCTCTGTTAGACTGGGCTCCTGCAAGCTGATCTTCTAGGGCTTACAATGCTTAAAAGTCCTCACCAATTATCCTGCTGCAGATTCTTTCATGATATTACTCTGTGTATTTGTCTGACTCATGCTTCTGCCTTTTCCTCAGAATGGCCATTACCAGCAACTTTCTTCGCTGACCTAGCCAGTTACTCTCATGGAATTCATACCAACACACTTCTGGAGATTCCTGTTCTATTAAACTGAAAATAGCTAACTGTTTCAAAAGATACTGCCAAGGCAGAGGGAAGAAGGGGCTGATTAATGGACAGAGACAGACAACACAATGTTGTCCATGTCTAAAATGCCATTTTTTCTCCAGAAAAAAACCCCAAGCCTAAAATAATATAAAGCATGCACTTTACTTCTTTATTTGAATTAAAAGCACACTCAAAATGTCTTTCCACAGAATCATGATTTGTAAACAGTAAACTTGCTTGCATTTGGGCTTGCGTCTAAGAAACAAGTTAGGACTAGTAGAGAAAGCTAGCTGAATTCCCCAGAAAGATAATTCCTGCATTAAGAAGCTTTCCTACTTGACACATCTCAACAGCAGATAAAAAAAATTCCCAAGTTATTAATATTGAGGGTCAGATACTAATCACAGATGAACCACACACTTTAGATACTTTTGTGATAAAAGCAAAGTGGCAACACACTGGAATACACAAGTGAGCTTGGAATTTCACCTTGAAATACCTGTCCTCACCTTGCCCTGCAGAGCCCTATGATCCCCCCTCCCCAGTGAAGGGACAAACTTTCAGACATTTCAATTCAAATTGATTCAACATCCCTCCTTTCTCAAATTTTGGAAAAACTTGCATGAAGCTATGCCAAAATCCTTCTTGCTAAGGATAACCAAGCCTATCATCTTCGAAGGGAGCAGTCCCTACCTAACCATTCAGACCTGTCTCAGAACACAGCCAAGGTTTCCATCTTTTCCTAGGAGGTCCGTGCTCCACTAAAGCCCAGTAGGTAGCCTGAGTTTTAGCATTCTTGCAGCCAGACCAGAAACACCTTTCTGGACCTATGAGCTTGTCCAGCATTTATACAACTCAAAGGACCATGGCACAGAGACCCTGAAGCAGAATGAAAAAAAGCCAGATGAGGAACCTAAAGTATCACAGCTATATCAGCTTAAAAATTTAACAGGNCCTACATTGCTGCACTCCCCACCATTGCTCATCTTGCCAGGGTCAGCACATTTTCCTTCTCAATGCCTACATACATCCAGATTTGAACAGCACGAAAGACACCTAAAACGACAGGAACTGATTAATGGAAATAGCAAAAAAAGCTTAAGTACTGTGGAAGAGGTCCCATCAAACTTTGACTGCTGTCACACTTTGGACACAACTTTGAATGCTATGGTCTGCCAGCCCATACTACACTGGTTGAGACAAGACAGGATGCAAAGCAGAAAATGTGGCTTTTCGTTTTTTAATGGTTTTGTCCATTTATTAGTTTTCTTAGAAAAGGGATAGTTAAAAATTCAAAGCCATTATTAGCCCAAAGACTAGACACCGTAAGTACTAAATCACTTCTTCGTTGCAGCAGATGATTGTTGATTTAGAAGCAACTCTCTCTAGAGTGTCCAACTTGCCTGTTGAACTGAAAAGCTGCATCGTCCAACATGCAAGTTTTGGCCTTTCAAATAGCTGAAATCTTAACCCCATGTGTGATGTGAGCGGCTGTTTCACCTCTGTTAGACTGGGCTCCTGCAAGCTGATCTTCTAGGGCTTACAATGCTTAAAAGTCCTCACCAATTATCCTGCTGCAGATTCTTTCATGATATTACTCTGTGTATTTGTCTGACTCATGCTTCTGCCTTTTCCTCAGAATGGCCATTACCAGCAACTTTCTTCGCTGACCTAGCCAGTTACTCTCATGGAATTCATACCAACACACTTCTGGAGATTCCTGTTCTATTAAACTGAAAATAGCTAACTGTTTCAAAAGATACTGCCAAGGCAGAGGGAAGAAGGGGCTGATTAATGGACAGAGACAGACAACACAATGTTGTCCATGTCTAAAATGCCATTTTTTCTCCAGAAAAAAACCCCAAGCCTAAAATAATATAAAGCATGCACTTTACTTCTTTATTTGAATTAAAAGCACACTCAAAATGTCTTTCCACAGAATCATGATTTGTAAACAGTAAACTTGCTTGCATTTGGGCTTGCGTCTAAGAAACAAGTTAGGACTAGTAGAGAAAGCTAGCTGAATTCCCCAGAAAGATAATTCCTGCATTAAGAAGCTTTCCTACTTGACACATCTCAACAGCAGATAAAAAAAATTCCCAAGTTATTAATATTGAGGGTCAGATACTAATCACAGATGAACCACACACTTTAGATACTTTTGTGATAAAAGCAAAGTGGCAACACACTGGAATACACAAGTGAGCTTGGAATTTCACCTTGAAATACCTGTCCTCACCTTGCCCTGCAGAGCCCTATGATCCCCCCTCCCCAGTGAAGGGACAAACTTTCAGACATTTCAATTCAAATTGATTCAACATCCCTCCTTTCTCAAATTTTGGAAAAACTTGCATGAAGCTATGCCAAAATCCTTCTTGCTAAGGATAACCAAGCCTATCATCTTCGAAGGGAGCAGTCCCTACCTAACCATTCAGACCTGTCTCAGAACACAGCCAAGGTTTCCATCTTTTCCTAGGAGGTCCGTGCTCCACTAAAGCCCAGTAGGTAGCCTGAGTTTTAGCATTCTTGCAGCCAGACCAGAAACACCTTTCTGGACCTATGAGCTTGTCCAGCATTTATACAACTCAAAGGACCATGGCACAGAGACCCTGAAGCAGAATGAAAAAAAGCCAGATGAGGAACCTAAAGTATCACAGCTATATCAGCTTAAAAATTTAACAGGACAAATGAATGCAGGCACAGCGTCACTAATATGACTAGGCAGCTTTCAGGATCTCAGTTACTCTCTCTGCCTGGTGCTACAGCATACTCTGCAGACACACCACTTCACTGCAAGTAACCTGGGATCTAGCAGCCTTGGGGATGCACTGCACAGTGTCAACACATCTCCAGCACTGTAATCCTGAAGTACTCTGGAAACATACACAAGGATAAAAGCAGCTCAATAACTTCACCTGGTAATCTACACCCAGAGCATGGTCATTACCGCTAGCTGCCAAAAGAACGGGACATCTACCTCCCATCCTGGTCCTCAGTCCTCCCCCACACTTTCTCTCACAAGTGAGCTGAAAGTCAAGGTAGCTTGCTTTCCTACAGAGTAGGGAGGGGGGAAACAAACAAAAAAAACACCCAAACAAAAAACCCAACATCACCAAAAATAGCCCATCAAAAATAAAAGGTCAGAAAGATAGGAATAAACATGATATTTACAAGCAACAGCCCAAAACTTTCACTAAATATCTTGCAAAGCTCAGATCGTAACCATAACAATATCTAAATATTAGATGGAAAAGGCTGGTGTCAGTTAGCTTCTCTAGAACGTGATCCAAACAACTTTACTCTCACCTCCACGGAAAAGCCAGCAGGATGTAAAACTAACTGTGCTGAATCCAACCACTTTGGCACTCATGAAGGAAACCTCATTGGTCAAACTGGGGCAATTTTAAACTTGTTCCATAAAACCACGTTTGCAGGAGGCTGGTGGGGGAGGCCCAGAGGGGGACTTCTGTTTATCAAAGTTTCTTGTAATTAATAGTATACACTGTCATATTAAACTGACATAAAAAATTCTCTACAAATCAATCTGGAGCTGTACAATTAACTCTGGATCTGCAAGACACACCTGGTTACTATTTAAAATGGGCACTAGGAGGTTAAAAATACTGCTCCTTCTCAGTTACTTACACTGCCTTAGAATATTAAAAGTAAAATTTTAGAACATCTGGTTTTCCTTTCCACTCCCTATGATATCATGTTTTCCAAGCACATTTGGCAGCTCACTGTAAAGATACAGGCAGACTAAACATACAAGGCAATGTAGAGTCAAGATGAAAAATTCCAAAGCCCTGGATGCATTAAGTGTGTTTCCTATCTCCAAATTTCAGTTACACAAGTGGTATACTAAGGGTTTTCCCCCTTGGTAACTCATGTATTCTTCAACCACCTTCTTCCTTGAAGAGATGAGATGATATACCATATATCTGCCCTCTAGAGTTTTGGCTGTATCTTTGTAAGTAATTTTTCATGTATTATGGGATAGTCAGAGGCCTTGTACAGCAAGATTCAGTTATAGGAAAAAATAATTATGTTTAACAGGGTCAGATTTTGTATGTACTTTTCTTTAT
>VYZV01006000.1:954702-994697 GCA_013401275.1 Pandion haliaetus | reverse complement strand
ACCAAAACCAAAAAAAACTACAAAACCAAAAAAACCCCACACACTACAGCCACTGCCTTTTTACTGCTTGGTTTTGTGCCTCCTAGCCTGGAACTGGGAAATTGGACCAAACCAGTTCCAGGGGACTGTGTTTCCCATGAATTTACACAGACTGTAAACAATACAGAAGAGTGACTGTTGTAAAAACTAAGAGCTCCCATTTGACTGATTTCTCCCATTTATTTTAACACATCTTGATACAACTTTTGCATTTTTTCCCCTTTACCTATTTTATTATTTTTACTGGGTCATATTCAAAACACAGATTAGTCAGCATTAACATACCTTTAAGCTTAGCACACACTCACATTTTACTGATATATAAGAAGGTAGCTGACTTTTATGCTCACCAGTGAATGAGCAGCAAACCTAGAAATCCAACGTCAGTTTCTTGCTCTAAATCTTAATTTCTCCATTTTGTAAAAAGGCAGTTTGGAAATGCAAAGAGATACCTTGGGAATCCTACATGACAAGAGTTTTTGGCTTATTATTTCACATTTTAAAGCAATTTATAGCATAGTAACTATTAAAGTGTACAAAGGAGGAAAAGTATGTATTAAAAAAACCACTACTGACAAAATAATAGCCCCAGTGCTTATGCCCTGATTAAAACTTAATGACTAATCAATAAAACTATAATTATAAACTTTCACCCTGATTCAATTTGGAATAGTTTATATATTTCTATTGATCAGCTAAGACTTTATATAAAACAAATGTGAGAAGATCTTGCTTTGTGCTATTTTTATTACAGGTCTGTTGTAGCAAATCTCTAAATCCCTCTCTCAATTATTTTACAGCTCAGTTTTCCCATCACACCAAGACAAGAAGAAAATCTAGCAAAAAGCAGAATCTTATTAGCTGAAAAATGGGTGTTACAACATCGCAATTTCTACACCGTAAAATCAGATTGCCATTTCAATGGCTATCACTATATATTTCTCTGGTCTTAGAGTAGCAAGAGCCAAGCACATGAGACAGCCCTGAGCAACTCACATAACTATACTGCATCTCCATTTGTCAGCCTGAGAATGAAAGCAGTAAGTGCCCGAGCTGTAAGGATCACAAGTTTACAGACCACCTTGGAAAAAAAAAAGAAAAAAAAGCAACAGGTTCTGTAATCATGCAAGGGGTCATCTGTAGCCAACTGTTCTTTGGCTGATGATGATTAAATTACCCAGTTATAGTTTTCTCACAGAATCCTCACAGGCAGAGGAAGTATACTATAAATAACCCACTCATGAAAGAAGAGATCTTTTTTTTCAGTGGATTTTTATCGCAGAGCACTGGCACCTCTCCATGAGCCCAATCGCCATTTTGCTTGATTATGAAACAGCACTTGAAAAGCTCAAAACACCTCTTGGATCTGCTATTCCACGAGATATCAGGCAAACAAGGAATTTAAGGGCTAAGCATTGCCATAGTAGTAAGAACCTCTTGCTGATTTCTAACAGCCTTTAGAGAATTTCCATGGAAATAAGTTCTGTGTATTGCCTAAGTTAGAAGTCATAACCTGACATCACAGGCTCTAATCAAGATCAGAAAGAATCCACCTGAGGCAGCAACACAAACATATCCCACCCAGCCCTAAATCTATCACCTTCTATCTCCTCCTGTCTATAACCACTACCAGAGTGGTTAGTAGGTGCTGCATTCACCTATCTTCATGTGCTTGGTATGTTAAACTAAGTTACCTGGCTAAGTCCCATTCAAACTAATCAGTACCATGTCCACAGAAGAATAAAAATTACTTGGGAATCAAAGCTGAACCCACAGAGAGCAGAAAGCGCTGAACTCCTTCCCATGGGAAGGAGCTAGGCTATGCTGCAATAATAGTGAGGCACCTGGTGCTAAGCTAAAATGGCACAGATCCCTCTGCACTCCTGGTAGCCTGGGACCAACCTACAAGCAAGCTAAGCCACCACACGGAGTATAAATACACAACTACCTGTCATGGAGAGAAAGAATCTGGTGTCACAAGAGATTAAAAAACTCCATTAAAGCAGAATATGGAACCACAGACACAATACATTTTTCTGCCCCACATCATGGGCTAAGTTGAAGTTGCAAAAGCACCAGAAAAGCTAGTTTCATACAGCCCATTTCCCTCCCCCAAACTTGTGGAGACATAGCAATTCACACCCCATTTCATCACTGCAGTGCCAGGAAACTCCCAGTGTGACAAAAGCAGGAGAAAGGAGGTGGACAGCGCTGGCAGGAACAGCAATGGACTGTTTACAGCTGAACACCCAGCCCCGAACACTGCCAAGGCACTGGGCCAACTCCGCAGTTAAAAACAAGAGGAGTATCTGGGGAAAAGAAGGATTTTGCTGAACCTGGAATATATTTGATTCAGCTAACCCAAAGCAACCTTGCTCTTTTTGTTTGCAAATAACTTCTGAAACAGTTTTTAAAAACACAATATTGAAGCTTCTAGGATAAAGCGTCTTCAGTATTTACCTATAGACAAGTTTGTGTCTGGATCAGACAGGAATGGTCATCATTTGATCACATTGAGAATTGTTCTGTTTCAACACTTGCTACAATCTATTTGGACAGAATGTTACAGTTAGGGGGTGTCACCTACTAACTCTTGCTAGAGCTAAACTTTCAACTCTGTGGATCTACAGGTTGTCCAGTCATCCTGGCATTGCATGTTGGCAATTAAATTAATTTTATGATCTTAAACTGGAATATAAAGGAATATAAAGTCACTTCCAAGTACAGCCTTGACATTTCCTTAGGACTGAAAACTTTTCCTTCTCTCAAAGAAAAAAACAAAAAAAGTATTTCTAAGGAGAGGTCAATATAAACTGGAAAACAGCCTTGATATACCAGATTAGAAAGTCAGGAGGGCGAGAGGTATTTTGTTACTTAAATTCAATAGGTTAATGCTATTTCATTTGTAACTCACAATATAAAACAAACAAACAAAACCACACCAACACCCACCCCCACACACAATTGATTTCTGTGAAGTCCATGTTGTTAACAAGGCAAGGGCAACCTAGGCATCAAAACAAGAGAGGCTTCTCTTGCAACCTTCCTTCATGATCATCTAAAGCGTTCAACAGAATTTGGTCCCAATTATTCTGGTTATTGTATAAACCTAAGCAAAGCAAGCCATTACTCGCAGCTCCAGAACCTGATATAAACAAGGTAATGGATTTAATGATAAGAAACACAGCAACTTTTCCAAAAAGTGGGAGGAAAGAATTTTCAAAAAGCTTCTATATAGAAACTTTTTTCATTATTCACACGTATCTTTATCCTGCAATTACACAACCAATACATTAAACTAAGGGCTACAGCTATCAGGGAGACTATGTGAAAAGCTGTCACTAAAATATACAGATGTCCACCCCCAAGGAAAAAAGCTTCATTAGATTACTCATGACACTTTCCACTGAGACAGGCTTCATCAGGAAAGCATTACACATCATTTGGTAAGGGAAGTCACACAGCCACCATTTGCCCTATCAAGTCACATCACTTTGTACATCCACTAGGAAAGTCTGTTTACAAATACAATAAAATAGTTTGTTAAATTGTGTTGACTGAATGCGAATGCATGGGGGGAAGGAGAGGGTGATAATTATTAATTAGTTAATACTGGTTCTTACGCATCAAAGTGCATGGATTTCAGATGAAGGCACCTACCTACTTTACATATCACATCACTGCCTTATGGCTATTCTCAAAATATAAATCCTTTTCGTGACTCCCCCGCATGAAGCTGAAAGGCAGTAAAAGCCTTTCTTGAATGTTAACACTGATACACAACCACTACAATGTGAAGGTGTATTCATGTTTTGGAACAATCCATACTTCCACTATCTACTGACTTAGCAAGATCAACCAATAGGCCTACTAAGAATTGTTACTAACTCATTTATTCACTCGCAAACAATCCTTACAAGTGCCAACACTCCATTAAAAAATACATAATATTTTTGTAGGAACTGTCACAAGTACAAAGATGGTCAATACTCAAAAAAGTAAGATAAGACACCAAATCTGAATTTTCATAACTGAATGGTTTCCTCTCCTCCCACATACACACAATATATGAACTTCTTTCTTACCACTTCCCCAAGGGAGGCAGCCACCATGTGTGTTGCTGGAGTCAAGTAAGATGTAGAGCCATGGTGCAGCATGGATTTCACATTCTCATAGGTGATAAAAAATGCAGCAGCTGAAATTCAAGAATGCATGCAGTCATTTAAATGTTCCTCCATCACAGAACTAGCACAAAAAATACTTCAAGGTGGATTTTGTCACCTATTATTCTGCACCTGTAGTTGAAAACAGGACGTGTTTGCCCCAAAACACTACAACAGTATCAACACTATCTGTGGGATAATTCCTTCAGAAGTTCATGCTCCTGGCTATCACCAGCAAGCCTCCCATTAATATCAAAGGTGTCAGGACTTAAGGCCATATTAAGTATTGAGATAAGGAAAGATGTGTTAATTAATCATGAATGTCCAGTAGGTTTTGAAAAAAAGATGTCTTCCATATTCATAGATAGGAAGGGTAGAGAGGAGGTCANCCTAATCAGTTGATTAATTGAAAAGAAAAAAGGGAAAAAAAAAAACCACAACCCAAAAATCATCAAGGTACTTGATACAAGTCTGCTACTCTGCAATGTGCAAAACTGTTTCAGGGGCAGTTATTAATAACTTCTTCCTAGCTATCATCAGTTTAATATTTTGCACTTTAGCTCCATAAAAAAATTCTTCCAAGCTTCTGAAGGACTTGTAAAAGTCCTGTCCAGTGAACAAGAAACATACAAAACTAAACTGAGCATAGCAACATGAGCTGTGTTTACTCACTGCAAGTCAACTACAAAGGCACTCGCACCTTAAGGGTTACTCCTTCTCCTAAAGATAATTTCAGTTCTCAGTCATACATTGGAAAGATAAAACCACAGTTCAGATTTTGAAGATGTAAATCCTGAAAAAACTGACATGTCTTGTGGGGGAACAGATTTTAATTGTAAAGAAGGGCTATGTTGCCTTCTGCTAATCAAAAGATGCTTATCACCTCAAGAGGAGATAACAGAGCAGACAAGATAAAGAACTGAATTTTTTTATATTATCTTATGAAGGACATCAAACACCTGAAGGTGTCAGTGGAGTTGTCAGCAAAGTTCTCCTAACATTTACTACTGACAGCGCAGCTTGCTGCTTTTTTATCCCTCCCTACAAAGACAAAATGGACAAAGGCATTAGGAATTTTAGATGCTTTTTCCCTGCAGAGACTACAAGCATTTACTTTTTGAACGCTTCAGTTTCAAAAGTGTTCCTCATGTCTTCTCATTTTAAATGTTGTAGTTGTTTCCAGGGAGAAAGAGACAGTCATAGCATCCCCAGGGCAATTAGCAAAAAGACCTCCAGCACTCCAAGCACTTTGAATTTTGATTCATTTCCAATGGTGTGAAAGAGTGGATCATGACAAAAGCGTCCAGGGCAAGCAAGACTCAAGCCCTCTTGGCACCTGGAAATGCTTTAGGGTGCCCCTATAAGTAAGGGCAGGCTTATAAGACATAGCCAGGAACGCTTCCAGGGAGTAAGGCTTGCTTTTCAGAGTAAACACACAGCAGCCTTCATTCCAGGCTTGCTCAAAGAGTTTGTTCAATACCATACAATTCTAGAAACTGCTCTTCACAGCTGGACATGGACTCACAGAACCCAAACAATCACCTGCAGGAGAGGAAGCCACGGACATGTATGTCCTATACGAAAGCTTCCACTTAAAGATGGCAAAGCATAATCCAAAGAAAATTTACCATTTGGAAAGGATCCTATAGCCGTGGAAGGAACACCAGCATAGATGCCATGAAAACCACCAGCCTTCCGAAATCCTTGAGGACTCTGCAGTCTTGTTTTTACGGTATCCAGGGGAAAAAGGATCAAGTCAACACAGACACCAGCAACTCCACCAGCCTTCAAGACAAAACCATGGAGTAAAGTGCATTAAAATTCATAGGGGTGAAGCTCTGGTGCTTATGTGAGTAACTGAGGCATGCCTAAACCAAAGTACTACTGACCATATCCTTTATGAGGTCAAATTATAAACTGATAGCCTTACACAGGCCTCAATAACTTCTATAGCTATAACACTGTATCCTTAACAAAAGAAAGAAACAGATATTACAACTGTTAAACCATTTTTCAAAACAATCTCAATGTTTTGAATAGTACAAGCAAAGCAATGCAATGCTTACCCATTACACAGAAAAGCAAGATAGTGAATGCCACTTATCAAGATGACACAGTGCAGAATGACCAACACCTCTAGGAAGTTGTGCGATAAGATCAGGGAAAGACAGAAGCAATTCTGCTTCCCCCATAAGCATCTCTAGAAAGCACATTGACATTTTTCTAGTGAACTTCTTCATCCAAAGGGCTACCCCCCCATTTCCTTTGTTGAACAAAGCTTGAAATAAAACTGCTATTTATTCTGCTGACAAAAGCCTATAGGAAAAAAAAATCATATAAATAAAGATGTTTTCAAAGTCGTAAGGAAAAGGGGAAGGTTTTTATCCAAAGCAATTATTAAAACCAAACCCTAAAAAAATAGTTTCAACTAAAGCTCAATCTTTTTGCATTGTCTGTGCTTCTAGATGCCTTTTTTTTAAAGTTTTCATATCAATAGTTAGCATTAATTAATCCATTATGAGACATTACTTAGATGCACTGTTATTCAGAACAGAAAACAGTTTGAAATCTACCTCATACAGAACAGTGCACAAGAAACAGCTGCACAGATTTTTTAACTCTGAAAACAAATTACATGTGTGTTTCTCTTTTTTTTTTTTCAGGGCCAACAGAGGATTCGGAGATGTGTTCACTATCTACTACTAAAGCTTTAATCAATAAGTTAATTACTCTTTTAATCTAGTCAGCTATTTTGCATGCATTGATTTTTCTTCACTCTTTTTCATCAAAATCCTTATCTGCTCAAAATAACATTGATCAGATTTAATCTAGCCATCTGTTAAAACATGAATTAAAAGTTCCTAATTGCTTCTTTAGTTTTCAAAGTTCTGTATCTTAAATGTCATTTAAATTCATGAAGCAGCTAATAGAGCACCTGCCAGAGGGCGACAACACCTGTGTGCTTACACCTTCTGGAGAAAACAGTAATGATTTTTAGATAATAAGACAACTAAACCGCACCTTCTCCCCCACCTTTCAGTAACAGTAGCACTACCAGAACTCGAGCAGCTGAAAATCCTTTACTGGGAGTTGGACGTACCCGTTAAACTTCGCTCCATCAAACAAAACCGGGACCTAATCCGCATGCATTGAAGCACGACCTTGCAGCTGGCAGCCGACTGCCCCTGTAGTGTTTGGGAACAGTGTTGGCGGAACTCTCCCCCCAGCAGGCGCAGGCCCGCAGCTCTCCTCACGCTAGCCAGCGGCACCGTGGCCGTGATTTTTCCACACAGAACCGGGAGCGGGCGCTGGATATTTCCAAGGAGGTCCCTAGCTATGGAGACTGGGGGCTTTACCCCCTTGTATGCGACACTGCCGAGAGCACACGTCGACAAGCAGCTTTCAGGGCGGGAAAAGCAGCGGGAAGCACACGCTTCACGGTGCGCACCCCCAGCAGCGCCGCTGGCAGGGATGCGGCCTCTCCACGGCCCCGCAGCCGAGGCCGTCGCGTCGCCCTGGCAACGGGCAGGCCCGGGCCCGCTCACTCACCGCCAAGGCCGCCCAGGACTCCCGTGGCTCCATGCAGGGCTGGCGAGACGGGGTGGCGACACAGCGCAGCACACACCGGCTCCCCCCACCACGGGACGGGACTAGACCCCCCGCTCTAGCCGTGCCCCGGGCGTGCGCACGGGCGCAGCCATGTTGCTGCCCCTGACCCGCGGTCAGGCGGGACTGTGTCGCCACCGCGCCTGCGCGAGGGCGCCGCGCATGCGCACGGCAGGCAGCGGCGCCCCTGGCCGCAGCCTCACCCTTCCCTCTGCCCGCAGCGCGGGAAAAGCGGCCCCGAACCCCGCACTAAAGCGTCAGTGCTGCAAGGGCGAAAGCAGGCGTCACTTATCACGAGGCGTTAATTAGTTATTACCTGATGGTGATTTGCTCTGCGCTAGCAGCCGTGCTGCTCCAGAAAAGGGGGGGAAGAGGCGCTTCCAGCTGCCCTTGCTCCTGAGGTGCAGCTGGGCCCAGGTGGCCCTGAGGTGCTGGTGAGTGCTCCCGTGGCCAGCCTGCGTGGTTCCTTCCACCTGTAGCTGGGGTTTGTTCAGAGAGCAATCCTACATCCACTGGGGGAAAAAAAAGGCATTTTGAGGGGGAAACATTTCTGAAGTCACTAGGGGTTTTTCCTCCATTCACGCTTGCAGCGCAAACGTCCGATGCGTGGTCCTGCTGACACCATCCTGCACTGACTTTTCGTGGGCCGTTCCTGCAAACAGCAGATCGGAGCAATGTGGAGGGAAATGAATGAAGCCTCCTGGCCAGGGTCTTCTCTCCTGTCTGTTCCCAGGAGGTGTGTTGGCTCTCCCTGGAAGGGAAAATGCCATTTTTTCACTCCCACCCTGTCAGAAACACTCTTGTATTTTGCATTTGTGTCTCGCTGAGGCCTTTCCCCCTCTCCACAAAGGGCATTCAAATCAGCGGTGGTTTCAAAAGTTGCAAAGAGGATTTTGGCACAGAGTTGTCATGTAATCCTCACCCAGCAGGAAACCACACTTGAAATAATGTGAAATAGGGTTCTAGGGGAGGGAGAAGGGGTAAATGTTGGAGAGCACTATAGTGCATGCAGAACCAGAAAATCAGCAGGCTTCAACTCAAGATTTCTTTGGCTGCAAGCACATTGCTTGGGATGACGTCTGGAGGTAGCAGCCGAGGATGTGACACTGCTTCACATTCTCAGCATCAGTAACTGCCTTCAGGCAGCTCAGCTCCTCTTCATCAGACTGCTAAGGGTATTTGCAGGTGGGAAGCACTGTGCTGTCCTGTCCTGTCACATCTGCCCGCAGCAGTGTAGTGACTGACATCAAAGTGCACTTGCCACCTCCATAAAATTTATTACAATGCTGCACCACTGTGAATTTTTTCTGAACTGCCTCAGTCCCCAGAGACAGGCAATGTTAGAGTAGCCTTCATTTCATTTAGTTTTCACTTTCATTTGAGTGAAAAGCTCAAAGCTCTGCAGGCAAAAATAGAAAGAACCCAAATGTATTATATTTCTCAACCTCCTTTGATTTTTAAGGCAGCTCCTCAGGCTTCTGGTCCTAACTTACGATTTTTACAATAATCTGGTGGGTTATCAGTACTTCATTTTAGTTTAGGCTTTGTTGTGTTTATCAGGGATCACTTCCTGGTTTCATACCAGGACATGATCAAACAAGTGGACTTCTTGGACATTGCTAGCACACCTGTCCCCAGTATGACTGTCTGACCACCTTTCCTCCAAAGCCCATGATGTGCCTGAAGCCTAAGGCAGGCCAGTTTGCTGTCTTACAAATTAATTCCTGAAAACTTTTGATTCTAATTCCTAGAAGAAGCAGGAGCCACTGTTACAATTTCAGCTGTAATATAGTGAAGACTGGACTGTGAGCAGTTATTATAGTAACACCCAGCAGAGTAGCTGGCTTTCTGAAAGAACCCCGCTATTTAGACAGAAATAAAAATGATCTGAAATCTACCATTTCCAGCTGGTGTTCTGGTAATTGGCTAAATAAACACAAAAGCTGAAAGTTCCTCAGTTTCCAAGTCCACATCTGTCATTAAATTAGGTACTTTGGAGCGATATTGGGGGAAAAATCAGACATTTGCAGTAAATGAAGCATGCTTTTAGAGTTACTGCTATCCCCATACAACCCACTGATGGCAGCACTTAAAATGAGACCTTATTCCCCATGTGTGCCCAGGAGGTCTCTTGATGTAAAGGTTCTTGGGGTCATAGCAAGCATTTTTCACATTATTCAGTGCAAAGCTTTCAGACGCAT
Source organism: Pandion haliaetus (assembly GCA_013401275.1). NCBI lineage: Eukaryota > Metazoa > Chordata > Aves > Accipitriformes > Pandionidae > Pandion > Pandion haliaetus. The sequence continues at coordinate 984,688 of VYZV01006000.1, read as the reverse complement.
TCTGTGGCAGTGACTTTTATTTATCACCTTCTGTCAGAAGAACGGCTGCTGCATCAAAGAGGTCACAACCTCCTATTCTTCCAAGCCACTGTCCTGTCTTAAATGAACAAGTTCTGCTTAATGCCGCAGGCCAAACATTAATCTTTGTGCTAAGTCCTTCAATGGACTCCCCCTGAGCTTGCAGAATAAGTTGAGCGAAGAAAGAGATCCATTTTCTCTTGTCCTTTCTTCCTTGCAAGAAAGCACCACGGGTGCTCCCCAGCATCTCCACGGCAAGTGAAGAAGATGGGCTGAGCAGAAAAACCTAGCACAGGCAAAGGAAGTGTCTGTCTGTCTGCACCTAAATGATGGATGTTCGTGGTCCCATACCTTTGCTCAACCTTGTTTTCAGCTCATTCATGGTCCTGTACCTACTCCCAAGCCTGCTTTCAGCTGTGGATGAAGCTCAGGGGCTAGAAGGCAAGCTGGGGAGGCTGAGGAACAGCCACACGGTGCTTTTACCAGGCACTGCAGGTACAATACCCTGTAACAAAGGAGAGAATAGACAGCTGTGTCTGTGCTGCTGCCAGTGCTGGCTCTGCCAGCACTGGAGCAGCTTGGTGGCCACTGGGTTTTTGCTCAGGCCCTCCTTTCACCTCCTTTTTCCTTCCCTGCCCATGGCTGTAGGCTGGTAAGAGTGCTTTTAAAAATGACCATTATGCCTACAGCACCTCACCTGCTTCCCTCAGCCTTTGCAGCACATAAAAGCCTTGGCAAGAAATGAAAAGCCTTTTAATTACAGTCTGATAAAAAACATGTTGCATCTATGGATGCACTGAGTGGGCTATGAGCTGCCAACAGCATAGTAATCCTCTAGCTTATACTCTCCGAAAAAGAGAGATCATAGGGAACAAATATCGACCACTGATGGGTCCTCTTTGTCGGGGCTACTTAAGCACCATTTTGAATCTATTTCACATTACTAGTCCTTGTGTATTGTGTACAAAAATGCACATGTACAAAAATGCCTGTATATCTGTGTATATGTATGCATGTCTATATGGTTTTTTGTGTGTATTTCTTCACCCAGTCTCTAGCTGCTGTAGAATGTCTGACACCAGCAGCAGAAGATATATTGATCTGGTCATAACATATTAAGGCTGCTGAAGAGCAGATGTTAAAAGCAGACTTCTTGGCATATATCAGCCCCTGGCGGTATCAGTCGCACACATGTTCCAGTTTATTTATTAAAGCAATTTCTCTCCTCGTTCTGTTTATTATCTTTCTCCTGGGCAATTCAGGCACGTCAGAGCCAACCCCTTCCAGTCACTCAGCCCTTTTTGGATTGTCATTTTTGCTTCAGCTCGGACAACACCCTGCAACTCTTCCTTCCTGAGAAACTGGGCTCATCCCACTGTTCTTAAAAGCAGATGGAAATTTATCAGCTGCAAAAATTTATCCTGGCATAAATATAGTGAAAATAAAGACTCAGAGATCCCTTTAATTTGATACAAAGCAGGTACATAATGGGGCCAGGGAGGACATCTGAAGGGGGAATTTCAATGATATGTGCACAGATGGCACCCAAGAGGCTGTGGTGCACCTCAGGAACACACCATAGCAGAGGGAGCCTGTTAATTGAAAGACTGGGAACAAAACATAACTCTTTGGCCATGAGAATCTTGTTTGTCCCATTTTATTACAAACTGCCACAGAACTGTGAAACTAGTGCAGAGCACAGGGCCTTCCCTGAGATCACGTCAGTGCGTAGGAGAGCAGCACAGCTCCATGCACCGGAAAGGTGTGACACTGGTCCTTCTCCAGGAGATAGTGTTGTTACCATCCTCCATAAACACCTGACGTGCACACGCTAAGTTAAAGGTTCCTGCCATACTCTTGCAGAAGCACAGGCTTATATTCTGCAGTTTATTTCTGCCAGGGATAGGACAGCAATGCTCTTGGCCACAGCTTCAGCATAGTAAAATCTGAAAGCCCCCTGACACCAAGTGGGCAGGGACTCTTGCTCAAGGAAGCAGAGTCCCGTGCCCAGTACCTATCCCTAGGACTGGTACTTACCCCCAGCAGCCACCCATTGCCTGGTGCCCTGTAGCCCCTCTGCATGCCCAGTAGCTGTGCTGTAGACCTATGCCCAGTTCCCTGGCTGTTGCATGTGTTTCTGGAGCTGCCTCCTTCAGAAAAATGAAAATTAATTAAATGTTATCTAAATATCTAGCCAGCAGTGGACAGCTGGACCTGGACGGGCAGCAGTTTTTCCAGCCTCTCCTCATTTTGTCAGTCTCCCTTTTCCTGCCTTAACCCTCCTGCAAACTACAGGGAAGGCTGGTTTAACATGGATTTTAGATCATTTTTTGCCACTCAGACACCATAAGCCCCCCTCACTCTTACAGTAGCATTCCCTGTCCTTAAGAAATCTGGCAGTTTTTAGAAATTTTGCTGAAATACTAATTGCAATAAATTTTTATGGAAACAGATGGGGGAACCAGACAGCCAGAAATTTAATAACTCCTTTGAGTACTTAGCAGCAGAAACACTAGTCCTCAAATTCATTAAGAAAAAAAGCGATTAATGAAGATATAGATTTTGCATAATGATAGAAAGCCTTAAACTCTACAACTTTGATGATCCTCATTTATTCTGCCTTATTGGCTGCCTGGACAATTGAAGATGAATGGTCTGGGAAAGACAGAAAACATGCATTTTAACTACTGGGTAAAGTAAGTGAAATAACGATCCAGTGGCAACATAGTGACCTTTTCCATGTGAACACGTCTTCCAGAGACTCTCTGCAGTTAGTCTTACAGCACAGCCGAGTTAATCTAATATTTCCATTTAGCACATAAGAGAAATGGAGGAAAATCTTAATTATGCCTGCATTTGTGGTTGTAGTCCAAACCCCTGACACTGGAATTACTCACATCTGTTCTCAGCTCATTTTGTGGGCTGATGCAATGACTTAGTTGACTCACGAAGCAGAGTAAGAAAAAGTTTGCGACAGGATGGCCCTAAGCTGCCCAGACAGTTGTGCATTTCCAAGTGGTCCCAGAGGAGCATCCCTGACATTCCCACAGAGCAGCTGGAATCAGGACACTGGGTTCCTTCAGCCACCAAATTGCTTGAGTCATTCTGGTGATTTAGTGCCTTCCTCTGTTTAAAAAAGAAGATTAACAGACCTGGTTTCTTCCAAAGGCTGTAGCCAGTGTTAATGGAACACGGGGTGGGTTGTCCCCTCCTAGAAGGAGTGGGTGCAACATTAGTGCTGGACCCACTGTCCCTCCCCTTCCAACCTGTATGGACCAGCAGGAGACCAAGGCCATCCTGGTGGAGGCCCAGCCTGACCCCTCAGGCTATTTTGCTGGACCTTTGTAAGGAAAGACTCAATTAAAATTGGATTTCCTTGAATTTCATGTTTTTGGAGAGCTGGACATTGACCCCTCCCTGTTCCATGGGATGGATGGATCCTCCATCCCAATGCCATGGCCCAGCAGTGCCCTGCAGCGATGGTGGCCCTGGCTCCTGGGAGAGGCATGTGACTCCAGCTCAGGGATGACTCACCTCCACTGCTCAGCTCCATCAGCCTCCTGGCAGAAATAAATTGCAATTGTTTCTGTACAGACAAGGAGCAATATTTTAGAAAATTAGTTCATTGCCAGCTATTTGCTTAGCTCAGAGTTTTTATCAGCTAAATTCCTTCTCCGGCTCCCAGGGATCACGGCTGATGGGAAGTGCTTGCTATGACATATAGAGCAGCCACTGCGGCCGAAACAATCCACCTATTGGGAGATGCCACTGAAGAAAAGAGCTTAAAGGTTTATTTGAACAGCTGAACTTCAGCATGTAAACTACAGCTATTTTTTAAATGTAAACTGTAAAAATAATACTGTTTGCTTTAAAAAAAAGTACTGTGTGTTTGGCGCTGTGTACTTGATGTAATTCATTTTTAGTATCATTTAATTCAAAGAAACTCCAACTGTTCTGGCTACTCAGAGAAGGACAAAGAAACCAAAGTATGTGGATGACAGCATAGGGACAGGGAGCAAGGGGCTGAGCAGAGTACAGACTCTCGTAAGGACTAGCTGCTGGGGCACATGTTGCCCGCCCCAAAACTCCTGCACATCCCTTTTTGCCACCACTCCACCCTGCTGCTTATGTCCTGTAAGACCGCAAGAAGTCCTGCTTCATTTTCCCCTTCTGCAGGCCAGGGACAGCAGCGGAGTGGATGGAGGTGACTGCTCCACGGAGAGTCCCATCCCTAAATCCAAAACAGAGACAGGGTGTGTGTGCTGCCCTGTCCCTAAGGAGGAGGTCAGCAGCGAGGGAGGAAGGCTGCCTAACCTCAGTCTTTCTTTTCTGTTTTCCAGTAACTGAGTCACCGATTACAAGTCAAACCCACAGCGATGCCCCAGAAGGAGGTGAAACAGCAGCTCCAGAAGAGCAGAGAATGGGGCTTTGTCCACACCCAGCTCCATTCAGCAGGTTGTCCATACAGCACAGGGGTCTGCTCACAAAACCCAAACCACGCAGCGTTATTTGTAAGGGTGAGTAGCTTTGACAGCTTGGAAGCCCCACTACCTTTTTCCAGAATCGTTCACCGTGTCTCCAGCAAGCAGACCAGAGGGGACGTGTAGCTCTTCCACTGGCTGCGGACCCACGGGCTGGCATTGCCCAGCTGAGCTATCAGCTCCCTGCAGATCCAGCTCTCCTCCTTGCTGCTGTGCTGTGTCTCATCACTTTAGCTGTCAAAATGCTGCTGCTGCTGACAAAGACACAAAAGTAGCTGTGTTACTCAGGGACTGGGTATTTTGCAGGGCTGCAGTTGCTTGAGGTTTTCAGCCAGAAGCACCAGTGTTTGAGAGGTCTGTCAGAAGAAACTAAGGCAAACAGGGTTGTGGATAGCAGGATTAAAAGCACAAGACCTGGAAAAGCTGCAGAGGTCCATGCACTGAAACGGGTTGGAAAGCTCTGCATAAATGTGTTGAGGGACTTGGTACCCTGTACTGTTGTTGGATGCTCAGCTGAACTCTTACATTCGAGCAGCATCAGTCCAGCACAGATTATACCTCAACCTGGACAAGTGCAAACCCCATCTGTACACCATGCTTGATTTTTGGATTATAATCAAGCACAAGAGGCAACTAAAACAATTGGGGGCCTAAATGTTGGGCTAAGGTCAAACAAGGCTGGGATTATAGTGAAACAAAAGTGAGATAAAACAGGATCCTGGGAGTCTCAGTAGTGCCTATACATTTTCACGTTCATAAATCCTGTCAACTGCAGATGCTTAACCTTCTTGGGCATTTTAGACTATCCCTAGAGGCATCTGTGTGCATCTGTAGACACCCAAAGCCCTGGACCGTTGCTGTAATAGCCACTGAATCCAGCAGCCAAGCCCAAGCTCGACAGTCAGGAGGCAATTTGCCATTGTGAAAAGATGTTTTATCCCAATAGCACATGGCACCCCTGGGCAGCCACGCTGGTGCTCTTCTGCATGAGGCTCCCACTGCCTTTTCCCTCCGCGTACCTCTAAATCTTTACTGAGATACTTCAGTCTCATCTCGGTCCTGGCTGTGAGACATCTTCCATGTTTTCTTTGACATTGTGGAGCACAACCCTTCTTGAGAGGCAGCCGAGAGGTCCTTCCCAGGAACAGCAGAAGAAGTCGGATGACAAGAAATTCTTGTTCACCCTCCTGTGACTTTCCAGGGCCCTCTTCCTTTTCCTTCTGTTTTGCAGTGAGAGAGACTTTCCAGCTCTTCTCTTCTCAATAGGATTATCGGAGGTGGCTTCTGACATGAAGTTTGCCAACAGTGAAAGTGTCTGATCATTTCTTCGTATCATGCCATCGTGAAACACATTGCCGTTCCCAGCCGATAACCTATCATTTGTATTCTGTTGCAGAAAAGCCATTATCTAAGGGAAACACAAAAGCATGGGAACACAGGCTGTTTGTACGTGGGGAAGGAGAAGCATATGACATGTGAATTTGCCAGATGTTACCACTCTGAATCTTATTAAAACATGCCCTGGACTGACCATGGCTTCTTTATCTGTACATGGAAGGAGTTGGAAGATAAGAGGCATTTTTACTGACAGCGCTATAATGGCCTGACCAGGCAGCCTGGGAGCAATTCCCTGACACGGCATCACAATTTCTTGAAAACATACAGGCTGTTGACCTGGGTTTTGTGCAGTCCTGACCACTGCTTCATTTGACAGTATCCTTCCTTCGCATCTATTTGGACTGAGACTGTTTTCCAGAAAATTACACCAGCTCCCAATTTGTATGTTTGGTTTATAAAGGGACCTGACTTGTCCAGCTCAAATGATGCCTCAAGGCATGTTTTAATGCTCTTCTGACAGTGTCTTGTGTTTGTCTAGTTGGAAATATTCCAGGTGATTAAAAAATTGCACAGTGCTTCATAAAAATCTATTCTGTATATATTTATTTCACATATTTTAGCTTTAGTGGAGGCTCTTTCAATTCTCCATCCCCCCCTTTCCTCAGTCCCTCCCATCTCACACTTAAAAGTGCTTTGGAGCACACTGTGGGGGTGGAAAGGTGTAGAAGGGCTTGAGCTCAACCTGCCCACACTTTGAGCTGTGTTGGTCCACACTAGGTCAGATGCAGAAGACTAAGAGCCATGTCAGGTCCTCCATGGCCACTCCTAAAGCTGTACTTTTTTGTGCGCAGCACCCAGTTAACAGGTTGGGACAATTAACGTCTGTCCATCCTCCTCCATTTGCCATCCCAGGGCTAGCAATGCTGTCCAAAAATGGTTCATGTCTATCACCAGTCCAGGCTGTGGGTCAGATCTACAAATCTTTTTTTAATGGAGCTGCAAGTTCAGCTCCCTTTTCTAGACAAGCCAACTCTTCTGGAGAGCATCCACCCTTCTGGTGCAGGCAGGGCCCATGCAGCTGCCTTCAGGCAAGATGGGCTGGCTCCTGCTTGGAGATACCAACAGAGCTCTGCATTCAGCTCCTGACTCAAGCACCTCCAGGGCAGATATTACAGCTGCCAGACCTCCAGCATCCAAGTCTCTTTTCTTCTTGCAGGGAAAATCTGAATCTCCTCTGCCAAGACTTGAGCCCAAGGTCTTCTGAAGTCTGCAAAGCCAGAGGGTGCCCTTAAGTGTTGCCTGTTTATTCCTTATTGCCTTTTATTCTTTACAGGAAACAATATGGGGAGGCTGTGCCAGAAATACAGATAATGTAATTATTATTTTTATTATTACGGAGTATGCACAAGAGCTTATTATTTTTAAGTCAGGTCAACTCTGTACCCTGCAGTCCCTCAATTTGGAAGTTCACACTTGAAAGGAGAGAGAATTGCATCCATACTCATCGTCCGTCCTTGTCAGCAGGTGCAAGGCTGCACTGATGAGCTCTAATCATACACGTGAGCCCAAAATAGGGAGAGGCGGCATTTCTCTGTGCACAGAATAATCAACTCTGAGTTAAATGCAGTGCTTTAAAGTGATTTGTATCCATTCTCACCCCCACCTTCTCAGTCTAATTAACTCCTCTAATAGAATTAATCAGCACACTAAATACAAGACTCACTAACGACTAAAAAAAACATACCACTATCTATTCCAAAATACAATTACACTGACAAACTCAATTACATGCCTCAGTCGCTTCTGAAATTACTCACTGATATTGGACTGCACGCAGTTTAAGTTTCATTGTTGAAAGAAATCATAAACACTTTCTAAATTGTACAATGTTTACAGAAATACACAGAAGCACAGCTTTTATTACCCATGTGGCAAAATTAATTTGATACATTGAAAGCAAATGAATAGAGCTGGAGGACTCTATTCAGGCGGTATTCTTCCCACTGATACAATTTACACTGGGGGAACATCTAACACATTAACCTTATTAGACTCTGATGTCGGTAAATAGCATTTCAAAGGGAGGAGGGATCCAAATCAAAATCCTTTCTGCATTTGAATGAGAAACACAATTTCTGCATTTCTAACTGTTCATTTAGCACAAACCCCCTTTTCACTAAGTAGGTTTTTGCTCTGAAATCAGTAAAACTTTTGCAGCAGGGGCAGTCCACAATATGCAATTATGATCTTGGCTTTAGTCTTTTAAGTCTGTGGTAAACTCTTCAGCTCAAAACAAACTCCAATCAGATTTGGTTATGTGAGTTTAGCTTAATTTGCAAGTCAAAAGAGGGAGGAAAATGTTGTGCTTTTTTTTTTTTTTTTTAATAATTACCAAGTTTATCAAAGTTCATCTTGATCTGAAGATACAGAGAGAGGCTTCCTGAACTTTTTCTTTTTCTGGTCATATGCAACACCGGCTTCTCAGTTTAATTTCTTTTCAAACTTTGATACCAGTCAAACAGTAATATTTCTAACCTAAGGGATGGAGCTGCTCTTGCTTGCAGTTGGCCACAAGTAGATAAAGATTCAAGCTCCAGGCTGGCAAAGTGTGTGTTGAACTTGAAACGCCCATATCCTACTGCAAGCAACAGCCTCCCATACTTAGCAAGAGCTTACATCTTTGCAGAACCAGTACAACAAACTGTTTTATACCTGTTAGGCCTGAGAATTACAATGACACATGCCTAGTAAGGATTTCTCATCTCAGTAGATTACTGAAGGAACTAAGGATTGCTCTAAATTCCCTTGAAAAAGAGAGTCCAGCATTTTGAGGAGCAGTCCAGGGAGGCAAGGAACAGCCTGCTGGGACTCACTTTCTGCAGAACCTGAGGGAGACCTGGGATCTGTTGAAGGGGGAGGGACCAGGAGTCCCAGTTTTAACCAGAACATTAGAGGTGTTAAACATTGGGCAGATGCATTCAGAGACCTAATACCTGCTCCACAGGCTCTTTTCTTCTGACACTGGGATGATAGTGGGAAGTTGTGTTTGAACGGTCTGATCCCACATGCTGTGCTCTGCTGATGTCCATCCCTCTGGGCTCCCCTATCCACCCACCCCATCCCCTGCTCTAAAACAGAGGAGAAACCAAGACATAGGAAAGGAAGATTGTTAAATGCAAAATTATGATTGGCCTGTGTTAGTGAGAAAGACTTTTCTCCTTCCATTTCCCTTAAAGACTGTTGATGCTTGTCTTATGCTGGGACAGTAACGTTTCAGGGGCAGGACTACAGAATGTACAGGGATCTCCAGAGGAACGAATCCCCTATCTTCCAGGGAACGTTTACCATATTTTGGCTTTTTGACATGCCCATTTATTTCACAGCATCCCAGTCACCCATAGCCATGCTCTACTCCCCTTCCTGCTAGAGTTCCCTTCACGTGCAGCCTGCCAATTCACATCCATCTACTATCTGTTACTCACTTCTGCTTCAGCTATCTCTCTAAAGGTAGCAAAGTATTAAACCAGATTTGATTCTAATCCACATATTTGCAAGCACATAGCCTCTCCTGTTAGAAGTGCTATAGCATGACCACACAGTTTCATGGCTGAAGATGCATATTGGGATAAAGACAAATTGATGGGATGAAACTGGGGCCTCAAGCAAAGGGCTTATTTTGCTGGAACTCAAGAGTAAGACTTGCTTCGTGAACTAATAGATTTTATACTTCTATCGGAGGAATATCATACATCAAACCGAAACCTTTCGAAAAGATTGGAGGTGGGTAGCTATTCCACATCCAGGCACCTTCTTTATTAATTCTGCACATTTCTGCAGTCACCAGTGATGCATTAGATGGCACTTGCAAAGGATTACAGACCTGATACAATATTAGATAAAAATTACAAGTGAGAAGCTATTTTACTGCTATTTATTTTCATCAGCTAAGCATCGCTCTCCTAAATGCCATTCTAGTTTGGTCGATATAGGCCATTCAGGCTGCTGAGAAGTTTTGTAATTCTTTTTTGTTCGTAGCTTATGTATAAAAATCAATACTAGCCTGCAATTTGTTGAAACCAAAATGATCACGTTAAGAGTAACATATGCCTGATTTCTCCTTGCATTCTATTCCCAGTCCCTCAGCAGAGTGAGAATTGGATTCATTTCTCAGTCAATCTATGATATCTAATAATTAAAACCGGTTATTTCCACATCCCACAAGCATTTTTTTATTAACCTCACAATGAAACATAACTGAACAAAGCAAGCAGCAACATGGCTGTGAGTATTCCTTAACACCACTGGTGTCAAAGGGGATCCTTTCTTTGATTCAGGGGGAGCTGGAAGAAGCTCCATCCCCAGCCAGTACATCTAAAATAGGCTGAATATTAGTCAGTGGGGAATGAAGCTGAAAAAGTCTCTTCTGCCTCAGTGCTGCTATCGAATTCTTCTGTTCTTGAAAGTTTAATGGCCTATGTAGATTTTATTTTTTATAAATATGACTGCAGTAACTGTAAAATAAGCCTTAAAATTTCTGACTTTCAGGGGAAGAGAAGCAGGTGAAAGGGATTATCTTACAGAGTGTTGGGGCTTGGCTATGGAAGATAGAAATTGAAGTTTCTAGCCCACCTCCTTCAAAGAACAGGCTTGAACTGAAACTGTGTTGGAGCCCTAACAAAGAATGCAAGTCAGTGAGTACTTCATGATTTACACAAAGTAGAATATACCGACGTAATCACACATGATAAAATTACCATGGCTTCATGGGTCACAGTTTGCCCATTCCAAATGTGAAACAGGACAACTTCACATAATAGCCTACAAGCCAGTCATTGAGATACCTAGAGACTGGGTTTCTCTTTTGATCAGAATTTGTGCTCACACCATCAGAAATAGAGATTTCACTGGTTTTCAGGTAGATCAATAATGGCTAACAGCAAAATTATCAGACTCAAGATCTCCTTTTCTGGAAATCAGCTGGGAATTGGTTACCAACTTCTGAGCCTAATTGCCAAGAGTTCAGCTTTGAATAACGCTTCCACATCACAACTGATTCACCTCAAATCTTGTGTCGCAAGAAGCAAACCTCAATGAAACAGCCACGATTTACTGTCACTGCAAGGCAGACACCCATTGAAATGTTTCTGGACTAAGACTACCATCTAGTGTCTTGATGACAGACTGCAGCTTCTTTTCGTGGGAGGGGGGAGCGTACAATGCACTTGTTTGTTCACTTCTATAATTACATTGTCATAAATAATCTCCTGAGTCACATGTACAAATAGAAGAGGGACTGAAGGCCACACAATGCCATCTTACTTTCCCACTTGAATTAGAATAGAAAAGTCAACTAGGCTTATGATCTTGGAAAAAAAAGCACTGAGCTGGTGTAATAATAGCTCTCGCAGGAAGCCTAAGTGATGTGTTTGGTTTCCATATTTTTCTTCCAAAGGCCCAGTAAAATTGATAACATATTAATACTCTTATTAGCGCACCTGGGATATTCAACAGAACTGGCACAGATCAAGCACGGAATCTCAGTGCCTCACAAGGCATCTCTTGCTGCCTTGGGAACATTTTCAACTCTCCTTGGAGAAGCTCCTGACACAGCTCTGCCAGACCAGCCATGCTTCAAGACACTTCACACTTCCTGGTGTGGGGGTGATGGGCATGTTTAGGACCTCTCCAGGATGCCAGAAGAGTTAGTTTTCCTCCCAAAACAAGAGCCTTCTTGGAACACCAGCCCTGTGGCTCAGCTGCCCTGGCTGATTCAGTGAGCAGCAGGTGACTTCAGCAATATTAACCTAATAAAGTGACAGTTTTTGCCTGCTGTGTCCACTCTGCAAAATCAAGTCCAAATAGATATCAGGTGATCCACAAGCCCTACAAGGCTGCCCGAAGGGGAAGAGGACTCTGTTCTGGCCAGATTGCTGCAGGGGAGACTGGAAAACACAGTGGAAGCTGCTGAAACACTGAATGTTTGAAAAAAAAAAATTAAATGCCTTTTCCAGCTTTTTACTTTTATTGAATTAGCATTCACATTCTATTATACTTTTTGAAATAATTTCAAAACAAAAAACACAATGAGAAGTTCCTTTGATCTATGAAAACTCTTGTGCCTTTCCAAGAGAAGTTGCCTTAAAGTCTTCCCATTCCCTCACTTACACTTTCAATGTGCTGTAACAGCATTTTCAACTAGAAAAATATTGTATTTGAGGCAGCTCTGCTTTATTGCAGGTATTGAATGAGCTGTGACAGACTGCACCATGCCAGGCTCATTATATACATCGTCCATTGAAAACACTAGTTCAAAGAAAGCCTTTAACCTGCTGACAGCAAAGAAGAGCCATTACATTGCTTTTGATGCTGAAGCCATAATGGTATCTTATTTCTTCAAATTTTTAACACAATTTCACAATGTTGTAAAGGGTCTGGACATCCTCAGGCTGAAGGTATCAAAGCTCTTGAACCCTTTTTAAAGCCTTTCCTTTTCAGCATACTTAAAATATACTCTCCAGTGGACTGTGAACAAATCTCAAATTTCTCTTGCTGCTTAGACATCTGAGCTGTAATCCTCAGCACACCTAATCTTCCCTCTCAGACTGATAAAGCCATTAGAAAATTAAAACTACTCAGTAACATGGGCCAAAGCAAATTTTGCTACCCCAGGACAAGAGCTGAACTGTTCCTGCCGTGAAGATGTAGGGGTAGAGCAAAGGGACAGGTCACTGGATTGCAGTGAGAGAGAAAATGGAGATCATTCCCAGCAGAAATCCCCTGCCTGCTTGCTATGCTGGAGCCAGGACAGGCATATAGGCAGGAAACGGGGGCAGATGTCCACATCTCACCACAGGCCTTAAGAAGCCAATTGCCAGCCAAGAACACAGTATCAGAGGGCAGCAAAACTCTCCCCTCAGCCAATGTTTGAAGAGACTTTTCAAAGCAAAGAGGGACAGAAGCAATGGCCCCTCTCATTTCTGGTCTGGCCAGAAGTGTGACAACAGGGAGAAATGGCTCAGGACTGACACGTAGGCAAGTTCTTCCCTCTAACATTAAACTGACACTGTTGACATCTAAACCTGATGGCATTTTTCTCTCTCAACACTAGCTGTATGGCAGCAGCCAAGAAATCCCTTTTAGAGAAGAGTAATTTTATTGATTTGAGAGAAACCCTTATTTGACAGATTTGTCACCAACATTTTCGCTTGCCACAGATATCCAGCAATCAGAGGAACCTAAGAGGCCATTCATAGGCTATTTCTACCAGCCTGGGGTTGATATCAGCAGACTTTCTCCTGTCCTTTCTTTCTCCTTTCTTCCACCTGTTAGTGCCCTTGTTACACAGACCCAAACAAGACCCCACTCCTGCAGTCCCCAGGGCCCCCAGAAGCCACACAGCTGCTTGGGTTAGGCATGCCAGGAGATTACTTTCAGAGCTTAAAACTGTCAGGAGATCTCAGGCTAAGTTAAGAAAATTGATAGAAAGGGGAGAGAGAGCACACACTAATCCACCTGTGACAGCAGAACCCTTCTGTGAAATGAAGGCAAATGTGCATTTGCTATACTAAGCAGAAACTACTTCCCTGGACATAGGAATATGTGCTAGAGTTTTTTTCAGAGCCTTGAACACCCTGCAGGAAGTCTGGGATGACCAACGTTCATGTTTCAGGGCAACTCCAAAGTCACTAGGACCAGTATTTGTGTTCATCTTTGTGTTTAAGCATCTATCAAAATTAGGAAACAAAGCAGTCTTATACAAGCAACCAAACACAACCCAGAAGTTAAATTGCAGGCCTGATTGTTAGCAGCCTATTAGAAAATAGACAGCCTTTCAACTAAACAAAAAAAACCAAAACCAAAAAAACTCAGAAAATGCTTAAGATCAGCTTACTGTGCAAGAATAAAAATCAATGCTGTGAGCAGAGCAATACCCAGCTTCTTTGTCCTGAAAGGTAATCACTACAAGAAACAAAGCCTTACCTTTACTCTACCTTGATCTTAGAGACCAAAAAAAAAGTGAATGTTCACTTACTTATTTCCAGCCTATTCCATTGCCATGCTCCAAGAGCAGCATACTACAGCACTAGTACCTCAACTCAGAAAACTTTTAGCTTAAAGTAAAAATTACTGCACACTCCCTAAGTAACTGGGCTCAGCTTTATCTGTGCTGGATCACTGATCCCTCCTTTCCTCAGCTGATCCCAATCATCCAGGAATCAAAGTCACTTACTGACTTGGCTGGGAGAGACAATCCCTTAAAAAGGCAGGTAGGTAGTCTTCTGGCTTTTTGACAGAGGAATGGGGTCAGGGAAGAGAAGGAGGCTCAGAAGTCAGCTGGTTACTGAGAAATGGATGCTGAGTTAGAAGTGTAATATGATCTAGGTAGAAGGGAAGGAAAAGCTGGGGAGGACCCTATGAGAAAAACAGGATGAAAGGATAGAGCAGGTAGGTGGGAGGTTTTTTGCTTTGTGGTCAGATTTGTCATGAATTAGTTAAGAAATTTGTTAGAAATGCTATAGAATATTGCTGGACTAGAATCCCTTAAGTGAAGATGAGCTGGCTCTAGGGGTACCTATCACACTTAATCTTTGCTAAGTTAGTACCCGGTTTAGGCAAGAAGAGTACTGAAATCCTTCTGTTTGGACTTTGACAGAGCACTTACTTGATGTGCAGCGCGTTGGACAACCATTAGCAGAGCTGATAATATAGAGATGAGAGGAGGAACTGTAATATGGTTTGCCCCAAAAAAAAGGTATTGGTGGCATGTAGAGTTCAGAGATGCAGGTCCCTAGCAAAGCCCCAGGAGCTATTTCAGCATGAGAGAACTCCAGAGGATGAAGGCTGGAGCAGAGCTAGGGCAAGACAGCCCAGAGTCCCTGGCCTCAGTGCTCATGTGCTGCATGAGCAGAAAAACCCAAGGTGCTGGGAAGGGCAGGCAGGATGATACTGCCATTTCTGCTCCATGTACTGTTGCTCACCACACTGCAAATATGGTTCAGAACAAACCACCTGTGTTGATTGACTTCTGAGTCATTTTCTTTAAGCTGCTGAGTGGGATTCAGAAATGCCTTTCTGTGAATTGGCAGTTGGAGGGCTGGTGTTAAGTTGAACCTCTGTGTGCATCTCTGGGCTGTGTCTTCATGTTCACTCCTTTGGTGGCGAGTGCTCCCTGGCCTCTTGGGCTCTGCTTTCTGTCTGCCTCGCATAGGAGGAACAGAGATGGAGAAGCAAAACAGGTAACCTAAGCACAAAACCAGAGCAGAGGAGGGGAAAAAAAGCCCTAGACAAATAGCTGTAGCAAGCCATGTTAATTAGGACTGAGAGAGGATCTGCCATGCACCAATGCCAGGTTCCTAAAAGCTGCTGTAGTAGAACACTGAACTCTTCTTGGGTCCCCATCCTCTGGCTCTTTTAAGTGGATCCCTGCTGAATAACATGGCTTAGGCAACTTGTGGCCCTGCTCAGAATGTTCTTGCCGTGAGCGTAGCAGGCTGTCTTGATCATGGTGGGAAGGAACCAGGCACATGGCATGGGAGGAGGCATAGAGGCTTTAGTGGTGCTGGGCAGGATGGGAGCAGAGTGGAAAGGGGCTTCAGGGATGGAGCAGGAGTGGCACAGGGAGGATACCTTTCTATCAGGGATGAGGGCTGAGAGCAAGCCAGGCAGTAGTGAAAGGTGTTAGGTGGCCCCGGAGAGAGTGGGACCCTAAAGCTAGCCTTAATATGGGGCGTGGGGATGGAAGTTGTCCGTGGGTTGGGATTTTTCTGCATTTGCTCCATCTGTGCTATAACAGGGATATAGTTGCTGTAGTGGCTCCTGATGGCTTTCTATGTTGCTGTGAATTTTTGCTATGTTACTCTTCAGTTTCAGCTCCCCCAGTCTTCTTTCTCTTTACAATGATGCACACCTTTTGGATGGACTAGTTTTGATTGGATGGAGATGCCAGAATTGCAATATTTATGACCATGGATATTGCTCTCATGCTCTGTCAACATGCTGTAGCAAATCCTGCCAGGCTGTGCCACCTAAAACTAACCCTGCTGTCAGTCAAGGGCAATTTACTGAAAGTTTTGCAGCAGGTAGTGCCCAGGTCTTGATCTTTGAGCTCACTATTACTGAGTACTCTTGAGAAAGCCTTTCAGTGACATTATTCAGAGCTTCAAGTACTTTGCCACGCTCTAAATGCTTAAATGGGAGCTGGATCACGTCCTCAATGTGTTTAAAATTGTATCTGAGCTGGAGGGATTGCTTGAACTTTTATAGTGAAGACTTGGGATAGATAAGAAGAGCAATTATATGTTCCAAGAGTCAGAACTAGGTGTTTTGACATTATGTTTCTTCTGTCATTTTATTTAATGATCCATTGCCCCTCAGCTAATAGCTTTCTCCTTGATTAGCCTGTATAAATCAAAACTGCACGGCTTTATCCCTGACATGCCGTGTATTGTGAGTTGAGGGTAATGAATCATGCCATGGGTTGATGTACTTTGCCTCCCGTTTGGAAAGAGTCCTGCATTAAGGAAACACCTTGGCTTTCAAATTGAGTTGTCAGTATACTGTCAAGGTTTAGAGGAGGAAATGCTGAGGATGCTAATAATGTGAAACCAGGGATTATGTAGCCCTGAGCAGAATATGAAGCTGCAGAGGCTTGCTTAGTCCATGCTGTGGGCCTTCTGGGCATCTTGGCTAATGCATACAACAGCCTTGCTCTGCTCTGCATTTGCTGCCTTTCTGCCCCAAATCCTCTGCCCATGACACCTTATTTGCAAGTGGTGCAGGCAGCAGCTGCCTTTTTTTATTGCAACTGACACCAAAGAGATGGCTGCAGTAGCCTGTGGGCTATGGGGGCTGCTGCAAACCTGTGTCAGGAGGGCACCTATGGCACCTCCCAAACTAGTACTGTTTGAAATGCTGANTTGGTTGGTCGGAGCTGCTGTTTTTCCTAAGGCAGGGCGATTGCAATTTGGGCTTCAGACTTGATGTTCAAGGAGAGAAGTGCTAGTTGCACTCCTGAATTTGGTCATTACTTTTCCTACCAAGCTGAACTGCTCACCCAAAGAAAAGCACTACTTTCCTTAGCCACTAGATGCAGCTCACGCTGCATTGCAATCTGGTTTGGCATCATTCTGTTTTTTTGCTGGGCCTTGCTGTTAAAAATTATTTCCCTTGTGTTTCTGTGTGTGTGTGTGTGTTTGGAGGAGTTGAATCTTTATCTTATAACCTTCCTGTTTCACTGCCAAGTCTCTCTCCCCCAAATTTCTTCCCTGCTGCATAAGCTGTATCCATTTTGAATGCCAAGTCATCACTCCTCCTGTCTCCATACAGAAATACATTCAGCTGCAATGCTTTGATGGCTCTCTCAGAGCTAATGGGGAGGGAATAAATCAGGTGAGTGAATGGGGCACACTGATGTTCAGCCTCAAGCTGAGTACAAAATTTTACACTGAGCTTTCCACCCCCTGCAATTCCATGTGACCAAATAGTTTTTATGCTGGAGGTGTTGCATGTCAATACTGTCTCTCAGCTGACAGATGTCCAGGGGAAGGAGCCTCCAGCTCCTACCTCCAACGGGAGGGAAACCTCAGTGTAGGACAGGGGAGCACTCGATGGGGACATGGAAGGTCTAAAAGCAATGTTCTGGTTTTAAATCCCACGCTGCCTTATATAGCAGGATGAGAGCGAGTGTCCTTGGAGAAACAGGGAGTCTGCAGCCAGCAGCTGCAGCAGTCGGAGCCATGATTAAAGGCTGTTTGAAGTTGTCTGAGAAGAGCTGGAGGAGAGAAATCAGGCTGCCATTGCAAAAATCAGAATCACTGAAAGCTAGGGCTGGATGTCAGAAAGGCAAAAGAGCTGAGGGACTGAAGGTGTGAAGCTTCAGTGGTGCCTTCCTTTCCAATAGCTTCTAAGCTCAGGATTCATGTGTGGTGCAGGGGTAGTAGTGCTGGTGAAAGGCTGGCTGAGGCTGTGAAACACTAGCT
The DNA here is from genome assembly GCA_013401275.1 of Pandion haliaetus. Classification (NCBI taxonomy): domain Eukaryota; kingdom Metazoa; phylum Chordata; class Aves; order Accipitriformes; family Pandionidae; genus Pandion; species Pandion haliaetus. Next base: position 966,873 of record VYZV01006000.1, on the reverse strand, counting down.
TTGCCCTGGCTGATTTCTTTGGGAACATGGGGGCTTTGGTAAGGGAGGAGGGTCATTCCACCCTGACCCGTCCTAGCACTACCCCTGAGCAGATTTTCCAGAATTACATAAAATATTCCCTAGTATCCTCTGCTTAAATGTTTTTTTCTTCTTAAGGATGCTCTTTGCTTCTCCCCTGTGCCCTCTCAGTCTGGATGCTCATTCCTTCCACTTCGCCGCCTTCTTGGCTCAAGGGTGCAGGAGGAGAAACAACAGCCCAAGGAACTCTGTGCTCTTTCCCCTTGCTTGTTTGAGCCCAGCTCATTTTGTTTGCTGGGTTTTTAGCTGAATGGTGCCTGCACAAAAAGAACCCCATCACCCCCAGGTGACGGATGGGTGCCAGCCCTGGCCACTGTTGAGGCTGGATCAGCTCTGACTGTCCTGGGATGCAGAACATGCTATCCTGGCTGTCACTGTGGGATCAATTCCAGCTTAGTAATTACTATTTTCTTACACATTGAGGTTGTTTGCAATAATGATATTTTTGTAGCTGTCACATATAAGCAGCCAGGGTGGTACAAATTACCAGCAGTGGCTGTGGGCACTTGCAGAGAACAGTGAGGGAGGGAGACCAACAGGCCTGGTGATTTTATTTTTCTTTGAAGGCAGTGAGATGTTCCTATTAAGCAATTACCTCCTAGGAGAAGCATCAAGGTAGCTGTGCTATTACTCCTGGGGTTTGGGTTTTTTTAGGAAATCTAAAATAATTTTTTCATAATGCACCAGATGAGATGGCTCAGACCTGCTGTGAAAGAAGCAGAAAGTAATGCTCACAGTTTGTAATATTTCTCTGAGCTTCTGCTTTTGCACTGAAAAATGGGCTTCCTCCCATTAAAATGCTTTTAAATGAGAAATCCGCAGATGTTCTCTCCAGCTTGCTTGAACATGGTAAACTCAGATTGATGGCTGTGATAGCTGCGGGCTGGCTAGCACCTTCCTCCCTTGCATGGGGATAGCGCAGGAAGCTCCTTGGGACCGATCTGAGGCCAGTGTTGCCATCCATTGAGCTCTCCTTTCCATCACAGATGGGGCTGAACCAAGGGAAAAGCTTACTGAGATTGAGCTTTGGGAAGGAGAGGGCAAAGTGTTCTTCAGCGTTACCTGTCTGGAGAGACTTCCCCATCCACACCTGCAGGAAAGGAGGGTGAGCAGCAAACACTGCTGGCTTTTCAGGAGCTAAGCTTCAAGGCTTGGGACAGCAAATAACTGGAGAAGCAGCTGCAGCCATATTGGTCACCATGAGTGTGCTGGATCAAACCCCATCCATTGCAGCAGGGGAAGCAGAGCCTGGCTTTTGGACATCCAGCAGTGCTGGTTTGTGCAGGTGCCAGCAGTCCCTCCTGGCAGAGCTGGGTCCCAGCCCGGCACCCAGGCTGTCGGCACAGGGCTGTCCTGCCTCTCCTCCCTAACAAGAGTTTGATTGGTTTCATTTCCCATCGAGGAAAAAATACAGCAGAAAAATAGAAGCAGATGTTTTTAGACAATGTCTAGAGCTCCTGGAGCTTCAAAGAGCTTTTTGATTGCATAGGCTTTAAAAAACATATAAAAGAGAGCCTTTCACTGTATTTTCACTAGGGCAAAACCCTCTTTGAAATTTGTATGGGGAGAGATTGTCAGACTGAGCCAACATGGGGAAAGCCTTATTGCTCACAAACCACATTTAAAATCCTTTTCACTATATTTTTTTTTCATGTGCTGCCTTGGAGGCATGTTCAGTTCCCGCCTGCACTAGTCATTACGAGCAAAGCAAGGAGGGCTGGCAGCTGGCAGAGGGTTTGCTCCCATCCGAGGGCTGCGGGTTGGGCAGTGCCGAGCTCTGCCCAGTGCCTGCTGGGAACACACTGCTTCCCCTCAGCTGAATCTGGCAGAGAAATTGCAGCTCCATCAGGTACAGAATCTTGGTGTTTCCATCTGCACGTCTTTAACCATCTCCTTCAGACCCACAGGAAATTACGGTGAGCAGGGGAAGTCCATGTTTCTCTTGATGCGAGTGCAGTTTTCAACCTAAATGTAATTGCTGGTACAGCTGTATTTTGGAAGGGTTGTTTTGTCTCTGTAAGAGCTGGAGGACTGTCGTTACTGCAGGGAGGACATGAAGACATGCATTTCCCTGCATGCTGAGGAAGTCTAGGAAATCTTTCAGGTTTGTGCTTGAAAAATCCCTTTTTCTGACCATTTGGAGAACTTTTCTCCTACCCATATGGGGATCTGAAACAGCTTTTTATGACAGAGAGCTGGCATAGGGCTGCTGAGTAAAAGCTCCATCACCATGTACCAGCAGAGATGCATGACTGTCAAGAAATCCTTTCATCAACTTCAGATCACTCCTCTGTCCCTTCTGCACAAATCCCACCTGCAGCTCCACATATCCTGCACTTTGCAGGGACCTTCCCAGAAGTTGCTTTTAAATGCCTGGTTTTCTCTTCCCATTCCTGATAAGGAGGAAACATTTCTACTTTGATTGCCTTAAGCTTCCACTTCTTGCAAAGAATTCTCTAGGAACTGGTATTTTTTTGCAAAGTTACCTTCTGAGTGACTTTACTTTTTTTATAACAGAAATTCTATCAAGACTGAGCATTGTTCTTTCCTAGAGGCTTTGGACCACGCTCTCTGCTTTCTCAGAAGTCTCCTGGGAAGGATGCTGCTGAAACAGGTAACATGGATGAGCTGTTAACCTGGCCTAGTGCCTGGTGTGGTAGATGCCACCACTGTGCCTCCGTTTGCCATCTCTAAACCAGGGATAACGTTAGCCTGCCTACTTCCTTCCCCAGACTTGGGGCCCTGTTATAAGCCCTACCCCAACAGGCATATCAGCAGAGGAAAACACAAGTGACTCTTTAAATTAGTGTCTCCTGGCCACCCTCCTTTCTCATTATTTCTCACTACACTTCATCTTCCAGCACCTGGTGTGAGGAGAAGCCTTTCCTGGGGAGCAGATCATGACCCTGGGCAGCCCCCATGCAGGTGGGTCTCGCCAGGCAGCTGCTGTTCTGGAGAGCTGTGTAGGATGAGGAAGGCAAAGCTGCTCTGCTCACCATGCTCCTTTTGAAGCACACTCAGGATAACCCATCCCCAGAGTGATACTTCTCTGTTTGGGGAGCTGACTGCCATTTTCCTCTCTCATCCGGGGAGGCTGATAAGCACCCTGATGGTATCTGAAAGCAGGGCTTTTTTTCAAGCTCTTTATCGATGAACTAATGAGTAAATGAGCTAATAATGAGTAAAGCACTTTAAGCACTGCTGAAAGTCCTGTGTCTCTAATAACCCAGCTGGTGCATTGGGATTGAAAAGTTCAGGTCCAGGATGGCCTTTCTCTCCATGGCTACCTCAGCAGCGTGTGACACCAGTGACCCGGCTCCCAGAAGCTGCTTTTCCACTCACTCTGGCTCTCCTGGATACTTCCTGCTCCCTGGGGAAGGGGCTGTGTTTGGGGAAGGGGTTGTGTTTGGCCCAGGGGCCCCCCCGGATGGTTTGCACACCATGGGGCTGGCACGTGGCAGGGGTGTGCTCATATACCCTTCTCTCAGCATCACTGTCTTTGTGCTCTGTATGTGCATCCCATGCAGAAGACATGGGAGCTGGCCAGGCAGGCTGGCTTTTACCCTGGGGTAAGGTCCTGAGTTTGCCTTAGCCCATGGCAGCCTGTCCCTTGGGTCCTGGGGACCTTCACATGCATGTTGGATTCAGGGAGTTATTCTTGGGTCTCCTTGAGCTCATAGCCAAGAAAATGGACAGAGATCTGCCCTGCAGAAAGCCTGGGGCTCCCAAAAGCACCCCTGTTTATAGAAGTCACACGTTTCTGCAGCCAGCTAAAGGCAGATATTGTATAAATGCTCCCATATGTCTCACAGGGCTTCCCCTATGCCTTTGCAGAGCCACCTGACACAGCTCTCCCACAGCATCAGGGGTCCAGCGAGACCACAAGCCTTCAACAGCAGATTGCAGCAATAATGATAGTTTGGAGGTTTTTCACTCAGCACAACTGCTCACAAGCATAGTTTTTAATTTGATTTCTTCTTGGCTTGTTTCCTCCTGTGGTGCGCAAGCATCTTGCAAGCAATGAGGAATTTGGATGTCACTTCTCATTTCCCCTCAGCCTCCCCAATCCAAGTCCTGGTTATCCTTTTTCCCTCAACGTGGAGAAACAGAACAGCATGTTTGGGACCAGCTGTGAAGCTCTCAGCCAAAAGCTGAGTAGGAAATATCTTGGGATGAACACAGGGTAGGATGTGTCACCTATTACCCCGTTGCCTGTATATGTACCAGCAGATGACTTTGGGTGCCTGGGGAGAAGTTGGCTGTGTTAGCTGCCCTTTCCTTTTTTGTTGCACTCCTGGGAAGAGTCACCAGGCAGCAAACTTGTCCCTTCATTTCTGCAAGGAAGAGGGAGCAGCATGGGTGACTTCCCAAAGAGGAAGGCTTGCTGGTCCCCACGTTGTGGATGCGTCCATGTCTTTGTCTGTGGGCTAGCACTGTGTTCCTTTAGTGCAGTGGATTACTGTGCTTTGTAGCTGGCTGGTCTGAAACCATGGCATGGTTATTTAGTGCTTCACTCCCTAAGTGCGTTCTCCCTTGCCCTTCCTTCTGCCCCATCTCCTTACCCTCCTGGCAGCTGCCTGCACGCTACATATTTTGCAGCTGGAAGAAGCTGCTAGGAAGCCACTTGTACCTGTGCAAAACCAACCCTGGCTGCAGGGGTTGTTTTGCCGAGGGCAGAGGAGGACCCAGGGCAAACTATTGCTAAAGACTGCAGATGAGCTCTACGGTGCCAGTCTAGCTCAACCGAGCTTACACTGCTGAGCATGGGGATTATTCCTATTCCTGCATGAAACGTTGCAAAGAAAGCTGAATCTGCATTAGACGTGAAGTCAAAACTCCCAGAAACCTATTAACAGCTCTTAGGACGTGTCTGCAGTCCTTTCCTGGTAACCCCCTTGCAGACCTCCTCTGCTGGGACCAGCTTGCTGGCTCCCAGGCTCTGCTCTTGCTGCAGCTCCTTCTGGGATGCCTGAGTGAGCTGGGCCAGTACTTCTCAGCCACATGGTTTTATATTTGGGGGTTATAGCAAGTTACGTAGCCTTGGCTGCCAGGAATGTCCTTCCAGTCCTGTGTTTGTCCTGGCTGTGTTTTGGCAGGTCCAGGAGGGCTCCGCAGGCAGAACGGGAACTGCTGAGCAGCCAAGCTGAGCACCATGGCTGGGTGCCTGTGCCACACACACGCCTGGCTTTGCCTGCCACCAGGAACGAGTAATGCCCCAGAAAAACGTTCTCCATGAGAGCTCTCCACTGCAAACTTAAAAACATGAGGGGTGTTCAAGGAGATATATTTATAGTGACTGAGTGCTGGTACAGGGAGTGCACAAGGTGATTAAAAAAATTCTCCTCTGTACCTTGCTTAATAATCTGGAAAAAACCTGGCATATTCTCAGGGACTGCAGAGAGTTTAATATCTGGCTGATGATGCTAATTAAATTACATGCCAGCAGGTGGTGCCCAAGCAGAAAAAGGAAACAATTTAATAGAGTATTCTCACCCAATATGCAGTTGCGAGTGGTGTTTCATTCCCTGCTCGAGTCATGCTCCAGCCGTTCAGACAACATTTAACAACTCAATATTGGTGTTTTCTTCTTTTCTGCCTCATCCCATCTCCTGAGGCAGCGCCCAAATCCTCATGGCTTGTGAGAGGGCTGGGAAATACCAAGGAAAACAGTTTTACCTGCATACCCAGTCCAAAGGGGCTGCTCAGTCCCACCTCAGCTGAAAGCGCGGGAGGGGACAGGTCAGTCCAAATGAGCGTCTCATGGTTGGTAGGCTGCAGTTTTTCCCAGCTGTGATCATTGCTGCTAGAGCTTTATACCAAAAATGTGGAAAATAATGAGCTTGGGCCCTGTTGAATGTTTTATGCAGGGGAGAGAAGTGGCCTCCTTTTAAAAATACAAGGAAAGGGATTTTGTGCCATCAGCTTTCTCTTGCAAAAAAAGACATGAACCTATTCAGCTGGCTCCCACTAACAACAGCACATACTAAGCAGATGCAAAAATACCAGGTTTATGTATTCTGTAGCTCTGGCAAGTTGCTGATCTGAGTGGGTTTTGCAGGTGCTAAAACACAGAACACAGGCACTGCCTCTGCAGGGCTTGCAAGCTCTTTAAAGGAATGTACAAACCCCTGCAATTCCTTAACTTCAGTGAACAATGAGAGCGATTTCTCTCTGGATTAGGACAGGAAACCTGTAAAGCACACTTTCATCTTCCTGTTTCCCTGCACTGAAAATAAGAGAGTGAAGCTCTGCCGCTTTGCTGTGGTTGCACTGGCGTGTGTGGTACGAAGATGGTCGTGCTCAGCCCTGCCTGGGCAATGGGAAAAGCAGGACGATATCCAGGCAGCACCAACCACCTCGGGGCTGAAAATCAGCCTTGTTAACATGTAAGCTGGACACTCAGCAGGAGGCAGTTGTGGTCTTGTCACTCCTGAAAACGAAGGCCGAGGTAACTAGGTAATGCCTAGGAGCAACTTTTTGCTCTGATCAATGAGGGTAAAGGGCCTGAGCCCCCCAGGAGCAATCTCTGCTGCAGGAGATTTTCTGCTGATTGGAAAGCAGAGTATCTATCTCCTCTCCCTCCTCTTGTTGAAATTCCTGACACGAGCAGACAAGCCTGATTAGAGTCAGTATATAGTGGTCCTTTAGGAGCAGAGCAGACAGGGAAGACTGTCAGGGAAGAGATTGCTTCCACTCGTAATTTATGCAGTTATTCTCCTTTTTTTCCCCCTATGGAGAGAATAAAACACTTCTGCTAGAGATGAGATGAGCCACTTCAACCATCTGCAGAGATCACCAAACACAGATCTCTCAGAGGCCTTAGAGCAGGCTGGGCCCTTTGCTGGCGGTGGCACTACCTGTGTATTAGCCATGTTTGTCTTGTTGGAGTGGGGTTCTGAGTCATTTAATCCTCTAGAGAGCTGAATAAAATAAATGCCAGAACATCACAGGGTCCAGATTCATATCGTGGGGAGGAGGCAAAAAGGCAAGGGTATGAAATGATAAGCTTTCTTGTTTTACTCCTTGGTAAGCTGTTTTTCTGATCCTTGCTGAAAATACACAGTGCTCTCATGGATCAAGCCTGGTTCCTGTCAGTGCTGCAGATGGTTATGCTGCTTCTTCTGCTATATTAATGCTGACAGTCATGTGCCACTGAGAGGCTTGCAGAAAAGATCCCACATGTTGTGTGTTTGCACTGGGTAACCAGTGCAGGAACAGCAGAGAAATCACATGAAGGGCTCGTAGGCAATGGTTTGTGCTGTTTTACTGGCACACATATACATACAGATATCAAGAACATAGTTTCAAGGCTCGGTGGTGAGCCTCAGCTTACCCCATGGTGTGCTCTGGACCTCACCAAAAGCCCACGTGCTCGCACTGCTTCGATACTGGACAAACCCAGATGTAGTCCTGGGCATCCTCTCAAATGCAAAGTGGGCAGTGGCTAAGTGTCGCAGAAAGGCAGAGTGGTTGGGTGGCGCCAGAGATTACCAAATTCCCCCAAGCCACAAGAATATAAAGTATGTATCTGGCATGGGGAGATCCTTTGTTTCATGCCAGTCTCTTACAACCCAGTGCAGCATCACCCTCCACAGCTGGTCCTTGCCTTTCCCAGTCTTACGCAGCACACCTGGTTATTAAATCAGGTCTCCTGCTGTCCCTGCCATTGCTAAGCTGTCAGTCCAGGACACTGCACGTGTGCTCCTGCGTCAGACAGCCATGTGCCGATCGATGGTGCCGGGCAGGGAAGGGGACGCATGCCAGGAGTTCGTCTTCAGATCCCCTCTCAGACACCATTGCTTGCAGTGGTAATAAACAGGCAATACCTCCAAGGAGATAATTTAATTGTGTCTCAGAAGGTACCCTTTCCACTCTGTTACTTCCCATAGAAACAGAGGCTGAGAGTTACTGCACAAGTCAAGACAACCGCAGAGTGTGTTCGGCTTATCTGGGAGATAACATTTTATCAACATGCCAAGAGCTACAACTAATGAGGCACAGAACAGAGGAAGCCAAGTGTAGTAACTGGTACGTACCATCTTTCCAAACACTGATAGCAGTACCTTGCAGGGAAGAGCACACAAAAAACTAATGAGTAAATAAATACACAGGAACCAGACAGAGCCAGCAGCATCCCTAGATGCTTGGTCTATTCTTAACAGATCCAACAAATTGCTGTACAACAGTCAGTAAGAGATTACATGGCATCTCAGTCACCTGTTTCAATTTTTACATAAAATTTAAGGTTTTCTGAACAAAGACTGGACTTTGAGGGTTGCCAATCCCAATGAGAGCTGCTGGTGGGGCCATGAGCAGGTTTCTGCTGTCAGCCTAGGTCCTTTTCTTCTCAACCTTTCCTTGGCCCTGCCAAGGGGTGCCAGCAGGTCCCTTTGTTTGTAGGCAGTGCAAATGGCCAAAGCATTCGCAGGGAGCCAAATCAGTCATCGATACAGGGGGATTATCACATCCCAGGACGCTGCACTTGCTTTTGAGAGCAGACATATAGCAAAAGCCTTGAAATACTCTGGGAAACTTCTGCTCACTTCAGCCCCTTCTCCCAGGGCTGCTCAGGAGGGGCAGGGGTTTCCCAAGGGAAAGAAGGGAGCTCCGGCGGGGAGCAGGGGTTACCTATGGGGCTTGGAAGTACCGGCAAACAGAAAGCCTCAGCCCAAGAACGGTGTGTCCTTGATAGGCAAGAGGGAAACATCTGTTTCTGTAGGAGACTCTGCTCTTGCCAAGAGCAGGAGGCTCAAACAAGAGGGAAGAAAGTGTTATGTGGGCAGAGAACTAAAATCTCTTTTATAATGCATGCCTGATAGAGAATAGGCTTAAGGTTTAAACATAAGATGGCAGAGCCAAGTCAGGGAAGAACCTGCTCTGTCACACCAATAAATTTCTGGGTGGGCATTTGAATCCTTAAAGCTCCTGGGTTGGGTTTTTTTTTGTGATGTTATGTAAGAAGAAAAGAAGAAGAGCCTGATCACCAAGCTATGGCTCCTTTTTTTCTGTTTTTCCGGTTAAGAAAGAAATTATTTTTATTTATTACCATTGACTATATGCTCTACTTCATTACTAGCTGCCATTTCTCACAAAGAAATAAAGGTGAACATTAGCCATAATTTAGCAAACTGCTGCAGATTGCAGTGCTGAGGGCAATTAAGCCATGCAAAGCAGTCAATCCCTTCACCACCCCCTCCCAAAGCAGGGCTAGGCCTGGTGTTAGATGCCGAATCTCTTCCCAACCTCGTAGGGCCAGGAATCAATGCAATCCATGCTCCCTGTATCTGCTCTGAGGAGAGGTTTAGCTCCAACTCTAAAGCAAATGCGGCTGTGAAAGGAGAGCTGTATATCTTTTCGAGGCACATTTTGCCTTGTTGGTGACTATAGCGTTACCATTGGCAGCTTCCCAAGCCCTCTTGCCTTTCCAATTTAAATAAAACCAGAACAACAGCGATGCTGGAACGAAAGGCTGCTGCTGTCAGTCTCCCTGGATCGCACTCTTCTGTCAAGGGTCAGGTAACCATGCCGGTCAAATCACAACCCTCCTCCATCCCAAGGCCTCGGGTCACATTTTTTGAAAAATCCAAGCAAGCCTTTCCACAATCCATCACACCTGGACTGAGACTTTTTTTAAGGAATATATTTTGTATTAATATAACACATTTTCAGGGACTTCTTGCCCCCAGGAATTCTTGCTGAGGCCAAGAATTTATTAAGGAGTTTAAAAAAAGAGACATTTATACCCATAGGAAGGATATCCAGGAGAATAGTCAGCATACACAAGACTGCAGAGTTCCAGAAAGGATATAGACTCAGTCAAACATTAATAAACAAAAAGCTGCTTTCAGCCTTTGCTGTTTCTTTCCTACCATGCCTGCTGATAGGAGGTAAAAGCTTTCATTCAGGGAATCAGGACAGATGGTTATCACTCCTAAAAAGAAAGAAAGAGCACCAGTTTCTGGTAGAAATTCAGATAACGTGAGAAACATTTGCAGACAAAATCTACCCTGCTGAAAGTAATAGAAGTTTTGCCTTAGAGATTGCAAAAATCACAGAATCAGAGGGTGACTGAGGCTGGGAGGCAGCTCTGGAGATTCCCTAGTCCCTGCTCAAAGCAGGGTCACCTACAGCAGGTTGCCCAGGACCGTGTCCCATTGGGCTTTGAACATCTGCAAGGATGGAGACACCACAATGTCTCTGGGTAACCTGCTTCAGTGTTCAACCACCCTCACAGTAAGAAAGTTGTTTCTAATGCTTAAGTGGAATGTCTTGTCTTGCAGTTTGTGCCCATTGCCTCTTGTTCTTTCACTGGGCACCACTGAGAAGAGTCTGGTTGTGTCTTCTTTACCTCCTCTGTCAGGTATTTATACACACTGATAGGATCTCCCCAAGCCTCCTCTTCTCCAGGCTGAGTAGACCCAGCTCTCTCAGCCTCTCCCCATATACCAGATGCTCCAGTCCCTTCATCATCTTTGTGGCCCTTCACTGGACTCACTCCAGCATGTCCATGTCTCTCTTGTACTGGGGAGACCAGCACTGGACCCAGCCCTCCGGATGTGTCTCACCAGTGTGAACAGAGAGCAGGAGCACCTCCCTTGACCTGCTGGCAATGCTGTGCCTAAAGCAGTCCAGGAGACTGGTGGACTTCTTTGCCCCAAGGGGCACGCTGCTGCCTCATGTTCAGCCTGGTGTCCACCAGGACCTTCTCTGCAGAGCTGCTTTCCAGCTGGTCAACACCCAGCCTGTCCTGGTGCCTGGGGTTATTCCTCCCCAGGCACGGGGCTTTGCATTTGTTAGCCCATTTCTCCAGCCTGCCAAGGTCTCTCTGAAGGGCAGCACAACCATATGGCATACTACCACTGCCTCTCAGTTTTGTATTGCCTGTGAAACGTCTGTCCCCTCTCTTCCCTTAAGCTCCCAACATCCCAAACACCCTCATTTTTTATCAAGGGGACACATTCTTAATGTGGCTGTGATTGGAAGAGGTTTTCAGCAAACCATTTCTCAGGTGCTGCAGCCCTTGTTCCTCCCACAGGCTCATCAGTGTTCCCACCTTTCATCACTCTGGGTCCTCTGAGCTCTGACGTACCTGTCTGTCAGAAAGAGAAAGCAAGGAAAAGAAAAAGTGAGAGCTGTGTAAGCAGAGAGGGAATTTGAAAAGTACCTCTAATTAAGTTATTGGCAAACAAAGCCAAACACCTTTACAAAATGAAAAGATCATCTGTGAATCTGGCACTGGATCCAGCTTCTAAAATTAGTCCAGAGAGGAAAGACTGACAGATAAAACACCAGCCAAGGAAAAGCCATTAATTGCTAGGACAGGCAGCTGCTTTCTCTGCACTGCAAGCATCAACTGTGGTAAGAGACAGGAAGAGCTGGATTAACAGTACCAGAGATGATGTGAACCACCATCCTTGAACTGAGATCCCAGGAGAACCAAAAGACCTGGAGGTGAATTAATAGCAACAAAAGGTCTTTCAGCCTGATGGGCCACCTACTGCTCTGATGAGGCTTAGGAAAACCAAGGACACACAGTTAAGATTAAACATGTAGCCATGGAAGATGAGATCTTTTGTACAGCATTCAGCCAAGTACCTTCTTGGACCATGATTCCCAAAACCTGGCCATGGATAAGCTCACGCTTCCCTTCTAGGATTTGGCAATGCAGCTTCTTCCAGTACAAGCAACATGGGTAAGGAGCACCAGATTAGTGACTTGTGTGTCAAACCTAATGCTCACAAGGGAAATGGATGGACTGCTGTCATCTTCTACTAATTTATTATTATTTTGCTCAGCCTGGAAACAGGGAGAAGAGCTGATTATTCACTGCTCTGACCCTGCATGGACCCATTTGCCACCCAGGTCAGCATTAATTCCAGTTCTGGAAGCAGCAGTAGGTTTATACCTAACCATTAATTAGGGGTAGGATGTGTTTGTCCTGTGTTTTCCACAGATACCACTTGTTATGGGTTTGTGTGGCGCGGTTTTCCTCGGTGGCAGGGGAGGGGGGCTGCAGAGGTGGCCCCTTTAAGAAGTTGCTGGAAGAATTCGCTGCCCCAAAATGTTGGACCCGCGCGCCAAAATGTCGGACCC
>VYZV01006000.1:911666-954383 GCA_013401275.1 Pandion haliaetus | reverse complement strand
ATTCCCCTGCGCCGCCGGGGGGAGGAGGTAGAAGGCATCGATAGTGAACTGAGCCGGGAAGGCGGGAGGGGTGGGGGGAGGTTTGTTCTGATGTTTGGTTTCCCTTCCTAATACCCTTGTGTTTTGTTTTCTGTTTTGATTTGTAGTAAATTAAATTGATTTGGTTTTTTTCCCAAGTTGAGCCTGTCTTTTGCCCGTGACCATAAGTGGGGAGTGATCCCTCCCAGTCCTTGTCTCGACCCACAAGCCTGCCTTTGTTTTTTTCTCCTCATCCCAACGTGGCCAGGCGAGGGGGTGGGGGTGAGTGAGCGGCTTCGTGGTGCTTTGTTACCACCGACTGAGCTGACCTGAAACCACGACACCACTGAAGTTTTGGGCTATACAAATAAACCTGAGATAAAGCTTGTTGCTGGCCTGCTCTTCACAAGTAAACCATGCTGAAGGGGCCAACACCAGCAGGACCAGGTGGGTGGAGCAGAGTCATAGCCTCTCCTTGTTAAGCCTGGCCAGAGCAACCACAATGAGCTGCTGCTTCCCTTGGGCAGGGTATGTCAGCACTGGCTGAATGCTGAGCTACCAGCTGGTCCACACCTTAGTCATGCTGCAGGAGGACTCAGCAATACCCATTCCTCAGGATGAAGAGTGAGATTGCAAGCCAGCTCAGTGAATACTTGCATTTACAGTAACCAAAGCATGAAACCTATATAATAACCTTCCTACAGGTCATTAACTGAAGATAAATGCCATGCAATTATGAATATATCTGATATTTATTATAATGGCACCGATCATAATGAATTAAGTCAGTGTTTAGGTGAGTTATTTCCATAGGTAATTTAGTGTAAGTTAAATTTTCCTTTACCAAATCTGTTTTAGAGCCCATAACTTTATCTTTAATGCATGATGTATCACTTAATGACAGCTTTTGGCTGTGCATTAGTGAACTCCAGTTGATACAATATTTCTTCCAGATAATTTTCCTAGTAAAAGAAATACAGCATTTGTATGCAATTTCATGGCAGGTCTTGAAAGAGGGGCTGAGAGTGAAAGTATATGTATATTTATTTACAGAGGTGAAGGGGAATATTTGCAGAGCCATTGGAGACATTACCCCAGCAATGCCTCTTCTTGCATACGGTCAAGGACCAGTGGATTAAAGACCATGGCTGTATAATTGGGCTGAAGATAATTCTCCATCAATGTCAGTGGTAGTGGTGCTCATATGCTCTTTTCTGAAGTGTAACCACCACAGAGTGAAACCATGAGGATGATCTTATGTCTGACAGAGTTTAAGAGAGGCTGAGAGAAGGAGAGGGTTGTGTGACCTTCAGAAAACAGAATTAGTTCAAGATTAGTAACCTTATTCACAGCTATCTTCAGTGTAATTAAACTGCAATCAAAAGGGACATCAAGAAGTGATATAATACTTAAAGTATATTGTTGAAAAAAATGACCTCTCTTGCTGACTACTGAACTTTGGTGAGACGGGCCACAAACACCAGCTAGCAGCTAGCTGTGGTATGGAATTGAAAATTAAAACGTAAAACTGAGAGACTTCAAAGAATAATGAAGAGGACATTTGGGATGCACAAGCACAAAATAGGTGCAGAGCAAGGGCTTCAAAAGTCCTTGGAGGGCCTTTCTTGGACCACACAGAGAAGAAAAGGCACTTTTTTCTGTCTCCTGTACACCAATATTTAAGAATACTGATTTGGCTGAACATTTTCTAATGCACTTCAATTTCTTTCCTATCAAGAAAGAAATGTAGTTTAAAAGGACTGCTTGGCTGCAAATGTCTTCTTACAAAGAGATTTAAAATTTAATCTCATTGGAGGAAAAAAATTAAGCTTTTTAGACTCTGAAGTTACTTCCTAAATCAGAGTGCTGGACCTCCAAATAGAGCTAGTGGAGCTAAGATTTGTACTTGCTGCTGAGCAGCAAATGCCAGCAAGGTAATGCATTTTGTTAGGCCCTGATGACAAGAACAATCTATTAGGAAAACCGGGAAGGTCAAATGTGACATAATGAAACCTTCTAGCATCTTTCTGCAGCCATAATACTTCTTTCTGCTTCTGTGCTGGGGATTAGACATGTGGTGCTCTGCCCGGCTCACGTAATGTATTCGGAGATGGTGTCAGCCAATCTCGACGCCACAGGGAACTGCAAGTCCCTTTCCATAGTGTCTAATCAATAATAGATATGATGAAAAATGTGTTTCAAAAATTGATCATGACCATGCTCTACACTTCAGGGTGGCCAGCCCAGAGCTCAGGTTCAGCTGTTTTACCTGTTTGTTTGACTGACAGCAAGGTGTCCGCTGATGCTCTCTGCCTCAGGCAGGTGGGATGCTGCAGCTGAATTTTGTGCCTGAGCTACTCCTCTTTCCATGTACTTGGGCTTTTCAAGATACCTTGAACCTTTTGCAAAAGGGAATTACAGCATCTTGCCATTAATTTGTGTAAGTTCATACAACGCTCCTGGTACCATAATGACTTTATGTAATCATACTAGTCTTGCAGAGAAAGTTTATTTCATTAAAAAACCTGCAAGGGCAATGCCACAAAGATCCTCTACATGTTGAGTTCCCATTTCAACTCTTCTGCAGAACCATGGTCTCAGTACAGCCCTGACCATGGCTGAGTATAGGCTTAGCAACAAGGGAGCACGTCATGATGTAGCTACACTTTCAGTATGGAGTCAGACCTAGTTTATCACTGCACTGATGAACCTGCATTAGCTATGCTGTTTATTGGAGAAGCGTATCCAAAACAGATTATATTTCAATACAATGACCACCAGTCACTGTGGCAGCCTGCACTGCTTCTCTGCAAAATGGTTCACAAGTGATTTCTTTACAAGAATCTCCCTACCTTCTTAACTGAAATCTTCTCTTTGGAGAAGACGCTTGGAAGCAAGGACGCTTCTACGCTGTGGGCCACCATCGTCGTCAGGTTCTTGCTAGGGGTCCTGATAGGCTTTGGGTGTAAAAATTAGGATGACTGGACAGTAAACAAATGAACAGTTTTTAACAGTGTAAAACATTTTGAGTTTGCTGCCAGCTGGAGCTCAGCATGTTTAATTAAGGTGTGTGAGCTTGCAGGAGGCTAATCTTTGCTGCTGAGGCTAATTTCTGCTGGTTCATTAGATAATACAGTAAAGGACAGACTGAGATTCCTTTTTTTCCCATTTTCTTTTCCTTGTCATCAGCAGTAGGTGGGGGAGATAAAATCCCTTCACATGAAATCATCTTAATGAAGGACCAGAATCTGTACAATTAGCTGGAGGCACAGCTGTACACCTCGCAGCGCACGCCCAGGTCCCCCTCTCCATTTCCCTGGCGAGGATATTTCCAGAATGACTGCTTGGGCTAAAGTTCATAATTAAAACTGTAAATCTTGGCTTGCTGTTAAATTTGCCTGCACACAGAGAGAGAGTAGGAGGGAAAAGGAGGAGAGTCTATCTCCCTTCCAGGAAGCCTTGTTTACTAGTATTTTGTAGGTTTTCTTATGCTGGTGGTGCTTCTCAGGCTTGCAAAGAGACAGGTACTGAGAGCACCCCTATATGGAGATTTTTTGGGGACCTGACAACCATCAGCAGTGCCAGAGGGTTTCCCTTTTGCAGCAGAGCCCTGCAATACAGAAATATCGGCGGAGCCAGATGTCTTCACACAGGGTTCCCGCGCCAGCAGCGAGATTTGGGGGTTGATCAGGGACGTCCTGTTGCCACGAAGCACAGACGAAAGCTTCAAAGTGAAACGCTTCACTGTGCAGTGAATCATCCCCACTACCACACTTATAGTAGTACTCTGGGAAGAGTGGGGTACCAGTGGGTCTCCTAGAAAGACCTGGTCCCTTGGGAGGTCAGGGGATACTCATGAATGATTGCAGTTTAATTCCAACAAGTAATCTGCTGCCTGTAATCAATAGCTGCAGTTGCATGTGTTCTCAGCACAAAACTGGTGAGCAAATCCCTGCTTGCTTAGTTCTGCAGCAAGACTGGGACTAGACGGAGCACAGCTCCTGCCAGGGATGGTCCCGCTCACCCACTGTGTAATCCAGCGCATCCCCTGCCATGGGCAGAGCTCTCACGCAGCCCTGCAAATCCTCCTCTGGAAGTATCTAGACATGCCCCAGTTATTGACAAAATGAAGTACCACAGTGAATACTAGCAGCTAGTGTTTACCACATTTGAGGGTATGACACACTGTCTGATAGACCACCTGAATTTTAGATTTCTTTCCCAGAGGAAGTGGCATATCTAATTTGCCAGAAGCTATGATCCTCTCTCACATACTTCTGATGGGGTAACTTGTATGCAAATCCCTCCTTATCATTTGTCCATAATCTGTCTAAATGTGGCAGAATAAGGTCTTATTAATAATGTTTTCATGCCCATGGCATGGGGCTGAGTCACCGCTTGGAGTACACAAAGCAAGACAAAGCTGTAGAGCATGTCTATTAATAAACATGATAAATCCATACCTTTGTGAGTAAAAGTTGCACGTCTCTACCGAAGAGACAGCCTTTTGTTGAAATAGTGATTTATTGCTATTAAAAATTGTGTGATTAACCAAGCTTGGAAAGCAGACCCAGAAAATCTCACGGCTGCCTACTCGCATGATGAGTTTCACGAAGCACAGAAATGCAGGAACATTTTATCAAGTCAGAACTTCAGAGGAAAACGTTTAATTCCAAGGTCAGTTCCTGATTATGCGGCTGTGGATTTTCAGTTGCAAAATTACTACATGATTTATAATGAAGTTTATATTTGAAATGCTAAGAGATTCACACACATCCCCCCCCCCAAAAAAAAAAAGAAAGTCAGAAGAAATGCTGTGATAAAGCCAAATTATATGGCGTCAATCAGCCATCTGTTGTGCACTGTGTTTTCTAATGATCAAGGTGAAAACTTTGGTAGGCTGTAAAAATAGTGAATTACAACATCCACTCTCCCTGCAGTAAGCACTTTAAGCACAGTCAGCATGAGATAATATACACTGGAATTACCACTGAGTTCAGTCGTATCGTGAACAAACCTGAACACCTGATAGTCAAGGTGGGATATTCAGCCAGGAGACATTATTATCTGTGAATGTACCAAGTAGGGCTCTGTAGTGAAGACTGATGAGTTTTGGAAAGGCAGGGAGAATCCCCTACATTAGTGTGAAAACTGTGCTCCTCCAAATAGCCCCGCAGAGCCCTGGAGCGTGCCATGTGCTTTCTGATGATCTTTATATGCATTAGTAAATGAACTTTCATTTGGAGTGGGTCCTTTACGTGACCACCGACCCTTTACTGGCTCATTTTATTTCTCATCAGATATCTCAATAACAGAATAATATGAGCCCATCAAACTCCTCATTTAATTAAAATTCAGTGAAACCTCTTTGGGTGACTACCTTCACGCTCCCATTTTGAAAGGCTTCAAAGGCAATGTTTTCTGTACTTTTCCTCCTAAAGGATATTTTCCTTGTCACCTGTGCCAGCTCAGAAGATTTGGTTTTTTTACAAAGAGCTCCATTTTGAAGCAGTTGCTCTCGCTGCATCTTCTCACTGGGGCTGAGCTCATCATTAAGGTTCCTTCTTTTGAGGTGGTCACTGAGACGATTTGGCCTTGGAGGAGTGAGGCCACCCAGGCTTCAGAGGAAGGAACCAGGGCTTGTTGGTTCATAATGAGCATTACACCTATGGAGGAGCAGGGAGATATAAACTATACAGTAATTACCCGTACACACGGCCAGACAAGGAGCGGAGGAGCGTTTTTCTGCAAAGATGCAGCTATTTTTCATTTGCCTCTTCCATGGATGATCTTTTCTCTTTCTTTGCACAGGATGCTCTTTCTCTATGAATATCTAAGAAACGCAAATGAGAATCTGTATGCTGATTACACGAGGATCATCAAGATGCACTGAATGGATGATATACCGGCTCGTAGAAAAAGATCTGCGAACCTGTGTTCATTTGACATGTTGCAAGTCTTGGGGCCAAAGTCAGCAGGTGCACGTTGGGTCAGATTCCATAACATAACTGATTAAATCCTGCCAGGCAGCGGCCAGCCAGAATCCTGCAAGGGTATGCTTCTTGTGCCAATTTCTCTGCTTGAAAGCAGAGTGCGAAGCATAAATCTGAACCCACAGCGCTGTGATAGATTCAGCCCATTTCATGGGGTTTGGCTCCAGCCACTGGGAGAGGTTGCAGTCATGGGGTGCTGGGCTCACCATCTGCGCCATTGCCTGAAAAATACCAGACTGTTACTAGTGGAGCCTATGGTATTGCAAAGGCTGGCAGCTCATGGCTCCACAGCATCCATAACCTTATGGTGGGAGCCTCATCTGCTGCTGGTGAAGGTAGAAATTGAGACTGAGGGGACCGTACTGTCTGTCTGTCCCTCCCCAGTACCTGCTGAACCCACTGGCTGGCATCAGCCAAGTTGAAGAGCAGTGAGGAGACCTCAAAGGTGTTAAAGAATTTAGGTCTTAGGCAGAGCACCGTGACCCAGATTACAGCAACAGGAGTGACCACAGCAGGAGACCAGCAATTATCCACTTAATTTTGGCTTGGGCACAAGCAAACGAGCATGGGCTGCTGGCCAGGCAGGGAGCACATCACAGCTGGTGCAGCCACCCCAGCCCGACCCACTGGAGGTGAAAAGATAGGGTGAGCTGAGGGTTACCACTGCACAGGGGTGCTGGGCAGAGACTGTATCAGTCCCACTGCTCGTGGACTGATGTACCCTGGGTCTTGGATGAGGTCTATGCCAACGTGCCCCATGACACACCGTGAAACAAGGTAATCCCAAAACTCTTTACTCAGAGGAACAGCTGAAGAAGGATGCTGGGCTGGAAGAAGGAGAGAGGCAATTGCTCTTTGATCAGTGCCCCAGGCTGTCATTCCGTGGTGTGCTTTGGTTTCATCATTGTTTCTCCCAATACCCTCTTACATGGGCAAAATTGGACTGAGGCCATCAAGCAGGGCAGCCTCACTGTTTGGCTCTCTGCTCTGATCGCTTCTGTCCTGCTCCTCGGCATGCCCTGTGCTTACCCCTTCACAGCTTTTCAAGACATATGGCACTAAGAAGTCGAGTCTTACCCTGGCATGTGGTGAGATGGACAGGGGCCTCTCTGTTTCTGTCAGCGTGGAAGAGCATCCTCCAAGTGCAGCATCCTGGGAACTTAGCATCGTAGTGCCAGGCACTGTTTGGAAAGACTGCAAGACGTTAGATTAAAGGCAGATGCCCCAGGAACAAAGAGAGAGGCGAATGAATATATTACTACTTCAAAAGGAGCAGATTCTGCAATTAATTAACTGTTTTTCAGGTGATAGCTGATTTTTATTTTTTTTTAATGTACCCATGAAAACGTTACATTGCAAAGGCCCTGAAATATATCCAGGGTTCATGAACTGGCAGAGAAAAAGGCTGTCCAAGGTGGGGTTTGCTGGTGAACGGTGTATCACAACCACCGCACAGAAATGCAGCAGGGCACTGCGCTGCTGCTGTTGGTGCTGTCCCTGTGCTGCAGCACAAGGTGGACTTTGGGCTCGGAGCAGTGCTCAGACCCACCTGCGTGTCCTGAGCTTCCTCCCGGTCTGCGGTGGGGTCGTATTTAGTGGCAGACCACCAGCTCCATGGCCAGCAAGCAGCTCGTGGCCAGAGGGCACGGTGGGTGCTTGCAGGAAAGCAGAGCTGATTTAGCTGTTTTGTGGTGAGTAGCATTGATTTGGAGACAGAAAATCCCCCCTGAAATCCAGCCATTATCTGGTGCATGGGCTAGGGAGCCAGTTTGCTGTGCAGCAGTGAAGCAAAACAGTCTGCGAGCAGCTCCGTGCAGCCTTGCAGAGCGGTCGTCCCCACAGAATAACAGTACAGGCAGTCTCCTAACCAAAAGCCTTAATGATGGAGCTGTTTTTTTAATAGTCCCCTGCACAGCCGTTAGTCCTTAAAGAGGATTTACATTACAGCCAGCTGCTATGAAGATATTTTATTGGTATAGTAAATACAGAGAGAGAAATGGTGGCTTTTAGTCTTCTGGTTGCTTGTGCTTTCCTGCCCCATAATTCACAACCCTTTGTCAGAAGCTAAAATCTATCCCGCTGAATGCTCTGAGGGGTCCCTTTGTTCCCCCCACTAGGACAGACCAAAACTACCCTTAGGTGCTTCCCTCCCACCTGCTTCCTGGGTCTCCTGCTTCTGGGCAGGTGGCTGAGGGACAGGGGAGGGATTGTGAGAGCAAAAGGGCTGCAATGGAAACTGCGAAACACATGAAAGCGGTGAAGTCTTGCACAGCGATCTGTTAGATTGGAGCCAGAGGGAGCACGAGAAATGCCGCAGTTACAGGCAGAGGAGATCTTTTCCCGAGTGCCTCTAGAGAGGGCATGTGCAACAGCAGGACTTAAACTTGTGTCTTCTCACTTCGTTTTGCTTTGTGGGTGGGTGAGGGCTCGGTCTTTCCACTGCATTTACCCGCAGGAGACAAGGAGATGCCTCGTTGCATGGGGACGTGTTCAGGCACAATGTACCACAGAAAACGTGCATCACAAGCAGTCCCAGGAGCGCCGCCTGCTAATGTGAAATGACCATGTGGGCACTAACAGCAACACAGCAGCATATGGGCTTTTCTCCCTGCCCGGCCTCTGTGGCCGTCGTTTGGCACCTCAGCCAGAAAGCTTGGCCCAGGGTGTTTATCGATGTGTGATGCAAAGCAGAGGGTCCGTAGTTGTTCCCCTTCCTCCAGGGCACATATGTAGAGACCGTGGGCCTGGGATAAGTGCGTAGGGCTGGTGCCAAGGCTGCAGCCTGGAGTGGCACTGGAGAACTTCACAAATAACCCACGGATGCTGTGCAGATGAGGGGGGGGTTGAGAGCAGAAGCAGAGCTGCAGAAAAATATCTGCCGTGTCTGCCCACTGAGGTGTGAGCCATTAGAATTACACAGGATGTTATTTTCCCTCTTGCAAGTCATGCCTGAAATCTCGTCTCATAAATGAGCTTGTTTTTATTAGAGGGAACTTGCCTTTACTGGGTTATAAATCTGAATGTGAATGCTAATTTTATTGCCCTGCATCTAGAGGATAGCAGAAACACAAACATTACAATCCAGATAGCATGGCCAAAAGCACAGACACCACGTCCGAGTGTGTTCCTGAGGAATTTCAAGCAGGACACGAGCGCTGCCTCCTCCCTACCTCCCCAGTCGGCTGCTCTAGAACTGATGGAGGTGAGCAGGACCTGCCTGGCAGAGCTCACAGCATAAGTCAGAGTTAAACGGTGATAAAGAATTGGTAGTCTTGGGTGGTGTTATCCCATAGTTTAGGTATATTTTGGAAATTCCTATGGCACTTGCTTACAGTCCAGGTTATGGCAACAGGGCAGGTTGTCTCTCATATTCCTCTCTGCTGTAGGAGAATCAGCTGTGGCTACTGCAGCTCCTGGGTTCAGGTGCAGAGTGCTGTGCATGAACCTGCACCGAGCACCATCCTGCTGCAGGGAACAAGCCCGGCGAGGCTCTGGAGAAGGCTGGTGGCATTAGCTGTCTCACGGCTCTCTGGCAAGTTGTTTCCTCATGCACAAAATTAAGTTGCTCATCTCCTAAATTATTTGTTTGGAACATTTTCTTTGATGCAGAGCTCCAGTGGAAGGGCTCTGGCTATAGAAGCAAACAAGAAAATTATGTGATGTCAGGGCACTGTAAATAGCACAGACTTGCACCGAATAAAAGCTCTTGGAGGTGCCCTGCCTACCTTGCTGGGAGAAGTGATTTCAAATGTAGTAGATTACTCTGACCCCAGTGCTCAAATTACAGCTGAGTCTATACTAGAAACTCTTCCTGGGAAAGCAGTAAGAGTTAAGGGTTTAAATTTTTTGGCCAACACTTCTTTGCTGGCAAAAGAAATTTTATGCTGGCATAGCTGCACTCACATGACTTTTGCTGGCATAGGGATGTCATGAAAAAATGGTATCCCTAAGGAGCATTGCTGTGCTGGCAAAACTTCTATCTATAACTCAGTCCTGGAGATAATTTGTGACTGTAACTAGAGTCAGTGTATTTTTGCTGGTGTAGCTTATGTCATTTCTTTGAATAAACTAAGCCATCATTTTAGAGTTACCTTGGCAAAACTTTTTAGTGCAGACAGGACCTATGTGTTGATTAAGAACAGATACACAGGCACACAACACAAGTGTTAGGTATTTTTGTGATGAACACTAAGGACACTGATTAACTCTCCGCTGGCAAGTGTTAAGGCTGTGAAGTGCGCTGACCCTGCTCCCAGGCAGTACCTCAGCAGATGCTGCAGATTAACAGAAGGAATGGAGTTGTTCAGGGGCTTTCATTACTGACCATGGCATGCAGGAAAGTGCTGCATTGCCCCATACGGAAAGTGGCTCAGCCATTAAACAGGGTACAGATTTGTAGTTCTTCTGTCTCTTGGTAATTATTTCCAAGGCTGCTTTAAAGAAATAGCTTATTGAAGTGACATTAGTTCTTTCGATATTAACTTGGGGAAAATAAAAAATTGATGTAATGCCTGCAAACACGAGCTGAGACAGAAATGGCTTTGAGCGAAGGCATGGTGCTGTTGAACTCCAAAAGCAGCCTGAGGGGTATGGATATAAGGTAGGGGTTGGCTACAGGTTTGTGATGGCCTGATCCTACCCACTCTCTTCAGGGGAATTATTCTCACTGTTTTCAATGAGATTAAGGTGTCTGAGATGTTATCACCAAGACAGCTTGTTGCTTCTGCATTGTATGTGCTCCTGTTGCTCTCTTGCCAAGCGCCTCTTGCATGCAGATCTGTGGCAGCTCGTATTTAGGGTGCCTGGCTGGCACGTGTGCGCTCGCTATAGTCCCTTGTTCCTAGTGGGCTCTGGAGGCACAGTGTGGTCATGTGGGAAAGCCTGGATGAGCAAACTGAAAATCTGTTCATCTGATGATTCAAGTGAATTCAGCTACAAATCGGCAAGATGTGATGCTGCAGTGAGGTTATAGTTAGCTGGGGTATGTGTCACTCAGCTACTCTACAGGTTTGGCTTTCTTTCTGTCATTATAATAGGACACTCTTGATGCATGTTTCAAAGCTGTTTTCACCACCTGAATTTGCAATGAGGAAGGTCATCTTTTCCCCACTAATATACCCCTTACAGTTCAGAGATGTGCCTTGATGCAAGGGATGTTGGTCAGTTCAGCTGCAAAACCTCATCTGGTCTTATAGGGCACTTGTTTTTTTGCTTTGAAGACCTGTGCAAAGGTGCTGAACTCAGCCAGGAGAGAGTGACCTGAATGTCCTAGAGACGCATCTACAACTATGATTATGTAACTCACCCCAGAAACCCAGGAGAGATGATTTACACTTCTGTTTAGAGCCTATTTGTAGCTTCTCATCCAGAGGCATGCCTGAGCCGCCTCCTTCCCCATCTGCACTTCAAATGTCTCAGAATGCAAAAGTGTGTGGAGCAGGATCTTCCTCCCAAGGCAGTCGTGAAAGCCATCTTAAATTATGGTCCTTGCATGAAAAATGAGTCACTAAACCACAATATACTCTGCCTTCTTTGAGTAGTTTTAAGCCAAGTTTTCATAGTATTTTTTTAACTTAATCTGGAGATTTGATATGCACTTATTAAAATTATTTCCCTTTAAAACACTGTTTGTGCTCATCCCCAGACTTTAAATATGCTTGAGGGGAGAGGGTTGGAGCAGATAACTATGATCTGAATACATCACAAGTTAATAAAGTGTTGATGACTTGGCATCTTTATGTGGCATTTGCTTCTAAAGCCTGCAGTCAAAACCAGGGCTCCGCTGTCCAAGGCAAACATCACACCAGTCCCTGAGAGCTACATGGCTGAGTGACCGCTTCCATCCCCGGGTGCCTTCCCCTTACTGGAGATGGGGAGCAGCCATTCCAGCAGCTCCTGACTTGGCTGCTGAACTGCTCTGTGGCTTCTCCTGCTCACCCCTCCCAAGAAGGTACCAGACCTGCGTAGGATGGGAAGGACCTGCCTTGTCCTCTGCGGATGCCCGGTTTAGCCCAGTGCTGCCAACTTCTGCCACAGTTTGTAAGGGGAAGGGCCAAAACCCAAGGACTGAAACCCACCAGAGGAGCAGTCAGACCATCCTCTCGCTGGATCTGCCAGGCTGAGTTAGGGCAGGGGATAAGTCAAGTAATTCCTCCAGCCTCACAGGCAGGGAGACTTGGGGTCCAGAATTCCCATCTCCTGCTGGCCTGCTCCATGTGCTAGCCACTGGACCACATCATCTGTGCATCCAAAATGTCTTCTCGGGGGCGGATGCTTCTCCAAGTTCAGCCGTCTGTTCTCAGCCCTTGTTGGCATAGAAACACCCTTTCCAATTAACCTTCTGCAAAATATACACATATAGAAATATTCTGCAAACAAATTACCTCTTTTCTTTCTGTCTTTCTTCCTTTCTTTCCTTTTTTTCTTTTTGGCCTGTGAGAATGAGGAGTCAGGAGAAGTGTGAATCGGGGTCTCTTTAATTTTGGAGCATTTCAGGCTCGCTGCAGACTGTTGCCAGGCTGTGTAGCTGCTCGCTACTGATAGTAACAGGCAGACAAAATACTAAGCAATCAAATTTCCCCTCTCATTCAGCTCTGTCCTCCGCATGTTTTAGAGAAGAGAATGGGAGCTGGGCCTAATAACTATATAAACTGCTCAAAGCAGGAAATAATCAAGTGAGGATTAGTAAACCCAGAGCTTTTGAAAGGCTAGGACAGATCCCTTACAAAGGGACCTGGATTGCTGCCAAATGCCCCATCCTATTAGAAGCAGTGAGTCCTGCATACCTGTCACTTCCCATCAGGGCCAGACTCTTGATGGGCTCATGCTGCCTTTGCCAAAGCTGGAGGAGAAGGTGCCCTGGGCCAGCCTCGTCACTTGCTGAAACTGCTGAATTCAAGCGTCAAGAGGGCAATCCCTGAACTACCCACCTCTTCTTCTCCTCCTGCCTGTATCCAAGGCCTTGGCAAGGCCGATCCCCAAGGAGTAACCATGATGTTCCCCTGGAAATAAAGGGAATATGGTCCTCCTCCACATACTGATGGAAAGGAAAAATGCTCAGCTTCCAAGGCTTGGCCTGAAACCCATCAAGGGAAGGGCTCCACTGATGAGCAAAGCTGGTTTACTGGAGGGAGGGGAGCAGATGAACACTTTATCCTTCACCCCAGCATCACAGAGCCTTCTTTGTTCCCGTATCGCATCAGTCTCACAGCTCTTCTTCCAGATGAAGGCTGTTCCTGCTCCCAGG
This sequence comes from Pandion haliaetus, assembly GCA_013401275.1. Lineage (NCBI taxonomy): Eukaryota > Metazoa > Chordata > Aves > Accipitriformes > Pandionidae > Pandion > Pandion haliaetus. The sequence continues at coordinate 941,126 of VYZV01006000.1, read as the reverse complement.
ATGGATCTGGACACAAGCAATGTCTTCAAAATTCACGAAAAGTTGAATGAGAAGAGCTAAAGTCTAAACCAAGTTTCCCTAGGCCATTCCTAGGATAACAACATCTTAACCATGTAGTATTCAGCTGTGCCTTTGGCTTGAAGAAAGGAAATAGTAAGACGAGATTTGCCAGGGGATACAGAAAACAAATACACTCTTCTTTTTGCTCCTGTGAAGGTTCAGGGAGGTTTGTGGTGTGCCTAAAAGGTGGAACAGAGGAAAAGGTCAGTGAAGAACATGCCTGCGGTGTGAAGGCTGAAGATGTGTGCAATGAATTTCAATACGTTGTTTTCTAGCTGGTGTTAGGTATAAAAACTATATGCATCAAATGTGGCTAGTTACTGACTCTGAGAAAATGCAGCACACTGCACTTTGTGTCCCTGCTCAATTAACTAGTAGAAAACAGAATGCCTGATAGCTTGTGTGTCATGAGGGGTTTGAAACACCATCTAGGTGATGCCAAGATGCAATACATGGAGTGAGTGACAGGCATTTTTACCCCAAGTACCTGCAGACAGAGTGCTGACTGTCTGCAGTGTCCATGGAGGGGTGTGAAATTACAGCCCATCACGGAGGTATCATGACATTCCAGCATGCTGCCATTTTCATTACCGTCTTTGTGTACTGTTCTTGGTATTAAAATGAGAAAGGAAACTTTTTTTTCATCTTCTGTTCTCATCTTAACATTAGCTATTAGAGTGAACCATCAGTCAAATGGCAGTACTGATAGATCTTAATTTTCACTGTATACTTTCACCCACTTTTGTGACAAAGATTACTAGACTAGAAAATAGCGTGCCATTAATCCATTCCACTAGCAATATTAGGACTAAAATGGAACAGGGGAAATGGCACAAGATGTGCCTCTCCAACGAACAAAGATAACAGCATGAGGGTATGAAATGACTCAAAACGAAGCAAAGTTTGACTTGGAGGTAAAATCCAAGCAATCCATACCATGCTGTGTTCACCTGTAGCTCCGCTGTTTGGGTCCATCGTTTGGATTCTTGGCTCTGTGGTTCTTGTACTGTGTCCAGCACGATGGGGCACCAATCCAGGCTGTGCCTGAGGTGTAACTGCACTGTAAATGCTGAAAATAGATCCAGGCTAATACATCCAAGCAGGTATGCCTGTGACCCAATGGGGCTGGAGGATCTAGCACGGCTGTAAAATGCCTCATGGCAGGGTTTGAAGGATGTGTGACTACAAATTGTGCCCTTCCTTCCCCCTTTCCACTAGGGACCTTCTATGCTGTTTTTAGCAAGGTTATCTGTGTTTCCTCTCTTCCATCTCTTCCAGGATACCATAAGACAAGAAACCATGGCATGAAAGGGCAGTGTCTTTACAACATAAGAAGCATTTCAGCCAGCAGCTCTAGTTAAGTGCTACGCTGGCCTGGTATGTTTAAGGCACGTGGATGAAGTAGGCAAAAGCTACGTTACAACATCCTTGGCAAACATCACATCTATCTGCCTTCATGCCTCCTCCAGAAAGGTCAGATGCATGTTCAGCAGGGTGACTAGGACTGGCTGTCAGCAGGGGTTGGGATAAGGCTCAGGCAGAGCAGGACATGTCAACTACTGTCAGCACACCCTCTCCCTGTGAAGTCTGCAGCAAAGAGTCTCAGAGCTATAAAATATCATTCGGCTGTTACCAGCCTGTCACATTAGTTTCCTGATGGTACCCAGTTCTTCTCGTCTTTCTGATCTCACAGGTCACTCCTCCTAAATCATTCATTTAAATACATAAAATGTTAATTCTAATAAATAGAGGGACTGTAAACTTTTGAAGAAGAGGGGGTTTTAAGCCTTAGGGCTCATATAAAAAGATATGTGATCCAGGAGATCTTAGGTCCCCCTCCTGAGGTCCAGGAAGAGTTAAGGTATGGACTCTAACATCCTAAACAGTAAAACACTCACTTCCCTCTGAAGGTCTTTCTGCCCATTCAGTCAGTCACACTGCAGTATCCATATCTCTCTCCTGCTGCTTTTATAAACAGTAATGAGGGAGTAAGGTTGCTGCCAAATAATAGATCATTACACTATATTTGTAGGGAAAAAACAACCTTTGTAAGAGACAATGAGTAATGCCATTGCATTGCAATATACAACATCTGAGCTAGAGATAAGCGTGGCTGAGAAATTCATGTGTGGGCAGCACTACAGCATCAGATCCAAATTCATCCCAGATGTTCTTCCGTGACTAGGTTGGGATCTTTAGCGCTGGAGATCAAAAGACCTCCAGCTCTGGGGGCAGTGGCTGTTGAGCCTGCTCCCCTGTTGCTTTGTGCCTTGTGCTGCCTCCTCAGCTGGCGCAAGTCCACTGAATTCAGCAAGGAAACACTAGAAAAATTGTACAAGACTTTCCTTTGATTTGCTTGTCCGGCCATCTCCTTTACTATCAGTTGAATTGTAAATACTAGGCGATTTATGGTTTGTATTGCCATGTGCCACTCCAGGAAGGGGTACGTCCCAGTTACCCTTAAACTGCAGTGTTGCCCACCCTGTCTTTACCCAACACCAGCCCTAGCCTTGCCCCGTTGGCATTTGAAGAGCTGCTGGGTGGGGTCTGCTCCCACCATGCCTGTCTGGAGGAAAGGAGATGCACTGGTGTCATTAACACATTCCTTTTCTGGGTCACTGGAAACTGCCTCAGGAGCTGGAGTGACATCCAGAGCTGCAAACTGGGCAATGGGCTCTCTAACCCAGATACTTTTTGCAACAGCTGAGGTGAGTGACTCAAGTCTGGACATCTGTCATGTCCATCTTCCTCTTGCCGCTCCATTTCCCTGCACTGCAGGAGAACCAGGGGTGCTCAAATGAAGAAGGTGGGTTGGGGGGTGGGGGGCCTGGCAAAGGCTGCACAGCCAAAGTCTTGATGCTTTTTTCTACACAAGATAGGCAGGCCAGCCTAGAAATAGGTGGGGGCAGTACAGAGTATGTGTATTTTCCTATTTCTAGCCCCCTTAATAGCAAAACCCAGCCCACCAAATATGAGCCACCAGACACCTTTGTCATGTGCAGAATCTTCCTCCAAAGGTGAATCTCTATATACTCATGGGCATGGCTGTTTCCTTCCCTCCCTGCATCTACCTTATTGTTTTTTGGCTTCACCCACTGGAGGCCAATTCTGAAGTCAGTAAATTTCTTTCCATCAGTGGCCTTCAAATCAACCTCTAGGATAGCACAGAAACAAGTTAGAGCTTCATTCTTTATTTTAATGGATGTAAACTCTAGCAAATTTCTAAACTTTGCTTTTTTTAAACACAGGATGATAAGAAAGGTCCTTAATGGAGACATACCCACATACCTTGCTTACACAAAATCACCCATTATGATCCATTAGTATGTTACTAGAGTGAGGACTGAAGATCTTGATCTTGTGTCACTTCCCATTTCCAGGCTAACCTATAAGCTTCTCTAGAGATAATTTTGTAAACATACATGACAGATTGCTGAGAATATGTATTCATTGCTTAAATCAGTACATCCGGCAAGCAATCCCAAGCACAGAGCAGGGAAAGGCTAGCAGGTTATGCTGTCGAAAGTGTTGCGGGATTTCTCCAAGCTCAATGCATTTTATGTCATGTAATTGGTATGCTGGTAGTGGATCTGTTATAAAGAAATGGGTTTAAACATTTTCAGGCACACTTTCTGTATGTAAATCTTTGCCAGTAATTATCACATGTAACCGAGGAGTTTTGCTAGTGATCAAATAAAATAAATGATCCTGTTTATTTCTTTCACTCTGTTCATTATAAAGTTTTGGTCTCAAAATCCAATTACAGATAGTTTGGCTCTGTGCTGAGTTTTGCTTCCAACCTCTTTTGTAGGTCCATTCTCAGAACTGTATTTCAGTAATCTGTTGACAACACTGCAGTTTCTTCTGGACCACTAATTTATAGGCAAGGAAACAAATGGCTCTTGCAGACAGTGTGAGCAGAAGAGTAAGCAAATCAAAAAAGCAGATGGTAAGTAAAGCCACTTAGTGTGATTCAGGTTCTTAAAGAGAATAAGTTCGCTGCACTGAGCAATTCCAGTACGTTATGAGAAGCATCTATCCTGAGCAAAAGGTGGGCAACGCACGGTAATGACACCTGATTGAAATTCAGAAGGAAACAGCAATGCAGGCTTTTACAGCAAAAGCTGAGAATCACTGGAGACTGAGCACAAATTATTTTGATGACTAGCAACTCAGCTGAAACAAGCAGAGTTTGTTTGGGTTCTTTCTTTCATTAATCAAAAGTCCATGTTCAAGGCTATTTTTTCCCCCTCAAGTGGGGAGCTGTAGGTGAGAAGTGAAGCTTCCCCATGAAATCTTGCATCCAAGTTCTCCTGGGCAGGGACTCACAGCTTCTTCAGTCACAGGCTTACAGTTAGGGCAAGTGCAGGGATGAAACAGAAAAACACTGGGCTGGTAAAACTAAAGAGCAGGGGTCACGTCTGTTATTTCTCCAGAGCATCCAAGTAATCTGTTTATTCCAACCTCTTTGCTGTCCAAGTACTCCTGCAATTACCCCTACCCCTTGTGAACAGCTCTACAGTTAAGTGGCCAGGGAGTGAGATGGCAAAAGTAAGCTATCAAAATATTCCCTGCAAACATCCCTACCCTCTCTCCTCCCCTCCTGTACTAAAGAAAGGCTGGAGAGTGGCAGCAGTGAAATACAGGTGTTAGTAGGAAAACAAAAGAGTTAGCTGTAGAGAAAGAAGAAAAGAAGTGATGGAGAAATGCAGGTAGTGGAAAATCCTAGAGGGCAGAAGTAGAGGAGGGCATGAGGAGAGACTGCTTCTGGGGTCTAAGTAGGAAAAAAATATCTCCTTAATAAGGCAGAGGCACACAGCTTCCAGCATCAGTGCATCCCAGACATCAACCCTCGTGATCAGCGATCAGCACATTTCCATGTATTACAGCATCTTCAAGTCACTGGAGATATTCCAGCTTTCTGCTTGTTGTCATTTTCCTCTCTGAACTGGAGGTGGCTGAACTCTGAAATAAGGTAGCGTGGACTTCTCAGCACAGGGTGGTGAGAAATCATGCGAACAGGTAGAGGTAGGCAGAAATCTCTCACTGGCTCTCATTTAGGATGTGCACAGTGAAGGATAGCCTTCTCCTCTTTCCAGCTGTATGCCAGCCTACAGCACTGCCTCCACTATCCACCCCAGGCCAGGCTTGGCCCCACTGATTTTAGCAGGTCCTGTAAAGGTGACCTGTCCTTGCAATGCCTGCTAAAGAATTTTTCTCCAGCCAGAAAAAAGGTAGGGACAGCTACAGCTCTTCTAATGAAGAAGGATCTGACAATGGTTCTCTCACTGCTACTCCACACCTAGCTACTCTTAAGATCACCCCCAAAATAAAGGCTGTCAGTAACGAAGGCACTTAATGTAATATTTGGACCAGGCTCATCTCACTTTAAACAAAGTTGGTGCCAGTTCTTACTGCATTTCTTTAAGACGGTATGGGGAAAAATAAAGTTTTCATATCCAGAGAGGCTTGCTGAAGCAATACACCTGCAAAGTAGAGGGATGGAAGAGTTTTTCCTTCTTTCTAGTCCTCTCTCAGCTGTGGCAGCACTGCACAAATGCACACACAAGCAAAGATTATTCCATCAGTAACAGCACTGAACCACCTCGCCCTCGAGGTGTTTCCATGTACCACCTGTGTGATGTGGAAGAGAACAGAAGTCCAGGTGGGACAGGTGACAGCTGAAGACCTAGGAAGAGCCCTGCATCCTAGAAAGTCCCCAAAGAGCAAGGGCTGTAGAAAGGCAGTGCAGAGCTGGGCTATTAATGCAGGGTCTCATTTACAGAGACCCCTTTGAAGATGATGGACTGGTAGCCGAGTCTTACAGCTTATATTTCGCCTGAGAAGGAGAGAGTTATTATCTGGCAGCCTGCATGTTTCAGCTGGGTAGTTCATCTTTTCTTGTACCTCAGCTGCCCTGGATCAGGCAGCTCCCTGCCTGTCCATGCCTTGCTTACTCTTGCAGTTGTGGCAGCAGTCACTTTCTCTCCGGGTGCCATTTCAACCTCCATATCCACCGATGGTCAGCTCTGTGCCTTGATCTGTCACCTGCTCATGGTGAGAAATTTTAGCACCCAGAGCTTGGCAGTCCTCAGCAGCAGTAATACAGCTGTCTCACTTCCTGAGCAGCCCTGGTGCCCAGGGTAGATGTTACCTTAATGGTGTGTTTGGTGGTGGTGGCTTGCACGGCCTCGCTTCAATGGGACATCGCTCAACAGCAGTTCTGGCAGTCAGCATCACTGCCCTTGGCGCTGGGTTGTTCAGGACATCCTCTTTTCCTGCTTGGCTTGTCTGTAGCTCAGACCTCTCAGAGGTTATTGACTTTTTTTTCCATTCTCTTCTTTCTCAAGTCCTCCCAAGGCAGGGGATGATTTAAACATTGTTTTTAAAGGTTTATGTTGGCAAAATTAAAAAACAGCATTGAAGGCTCTGATCTCTTGGCAGGTATGGGAGAACTTGCTTGTGGCTTCTGTAGATGAAAAATATTGGTGTGCTGATCTTTCAAGATCACTTCCTTCACCAAAACAGTTGCTACTCCACGCTGACCACCCTGAATGCAGTGTTGCTCTTCACTAGCGTGGGCAAAACCTGGAGTCCTTGGATGTCTCAGGTAAAGCTGTAGGATATGGTGCAATACTAAAGCTATTTTACTGTTATTACTTAGCCAGTTCCTGTGCAGCTACATTTCCTTGAGCATTGTAGTGGCAAATTCATCAAGTTTAGAGAATCTTGAGGGATCCCAATGGCTTGGCTGTGCAAACAGTGATGGCGAAAATGCTTAAATGCCTGGTTAGTTCCCACTGAAGCACATCGCATTGAGACTGGACAACGGTCTGGTCCATCCATCCCAAAGACCCTTCTAGTAAATGTGAGTCTGTCCACTGTGGTGGCCTTGCGCATATATGTCTGTTAATAAAAGGTCAGGCATTCAACTCCCCCATACAAGCTACTTTAACCATGTTTAGCATTTCAGAGATGACCATCAAGGTCTGTTTTGCAACCATGATAGCAGTTTCTTCCAGCCCAAACTGTGTGCCATACCTGGCCTTGGCTACGCTCCATCCTAGCCACATGATCCTGCAGAAGAGAAGGAGAGTACTGCTTTCAAATATCTTGAAAGTATTGAATTATTGCAGGTTTTAATGTTCAGTAGATTAAATTACCCTTTCAAGTGACCTCAAATGTAATAAAGAAACAAGACTAGTCAGTGCAATGGTTTTACTGCAGAAAATCACAAATGATGTACTGTAGCAGCATAAACTTGTCATAAATTACCTTGAGTAATGAACCATGAAAAATACCAAAGGCATGTAAACTGTGTATTTCTGGGGGAGGATGCCTGTGGTGGATAAAATACATACACAGATCGCATGAGAAATTTCTAGGTGTGATTTAGTTGGATTTGTTATTTCCTACTGAGACTCAATCATACTGTGAGGTCTGTGGCAAAATTCCTGTACATATCAGTGAGTGTAGTGGCATTGTTATAAATTACTGGAAATGACCTGCCCGTGTCAAAAGGTATGATCAGGTATCAGAACCACCTGCATTTTTTTGGTTCATGCTTTCTGCACCCCCTACATTTTGGGGTTTGGTTCTAGTTCAGTCATTTAGACCCCGCTTCATTAACTTAAGTTCTGCTATTTCTCCAGAAAATATATAGGGCTCAGGCCACAGCTGATATAAATATGCACAGTTGCATCACTTCAGTGGAGCTACGCTGATTTATAACATGGCTAGGAGATTCTTTGTGAGATTCGTCAGTGTAACCGCTTCACATTAACTGGTATGAGGGATGATAAAATGCACAGTGACTTTAACTTCACTATGAATCACTGTTTTCAGGTAGTGGGGCTTCTCACTGAGAAATGCATTCTGCATTAGGAGTACATTTAGCCATTTGTTTAGGACCCTTGATGGCCAGGTCAGGCTATCCCTTGTATGAGGGATTTAATCCCTTTTCAAAAGGGCAGCAATGCTATGACTACCATATGCTGCAGCTGCAGGGGCTTTTCTTGGGTTGATGTGCGTACGTATACCCATAGCCTGACCCAACTGCATGAATCTTTGAATGACTATACTGCAAAGTCAAATAAGCTGTCACAGAGGGAAGAGGGGAAAAAGGATAACATCCTATTTGTACCTTAAATAGAGCTACGTGTGTGGAGAAAGTTCACTGCTGAGCAGGAAGGGCAGAGAGATGAAAAAAAGAGATGCTCTCATCAAATAGCGTGTTGCATTTGTGCATGAGGGTTCAGAAGGGCAGCATGAGGACATCTCTGCAGCCTGTGCTTCTGGGTCCTGGGTCTTGCTCCTCATCTCCAGCTGTGTCATACGCGCACTGAACTCAAAACAACCCCTGTATGATTAAGGGAAGTTCTCTGCATAAACAGGAGCAGATGTGCAATGGGTGTCTGGTTTGGAAAGGCCTGCAGGGCACCTACTCTCCTTGCCACCACTCACCTGTGGCCACAGGTGCTTCCTGCGAGTGCTTTAAAATTGGAGTCATGTGAGAGCCCAGCTGTAACGTGCCACTGGCAGTGCTGGGGCAGGTGAAGCCCTTGTCAGGGTCCTGAGTGCTGGCAAGTATATATATATANGAGCTATTTACTTTCCCATACCATGGTTGTGTAAATTTGGTGTAAGCCATGGGCAGCACGGAAATTTAGAAGTGCTGGGTATGCACAGTTAAAGTCCCCATACGACTCCTGCTCTTACCTTGCTGGGGAAGTGCCAGTGAATATTTTTGTGGAGCTAACAGGGCATACAGCCACCTCCCAGCCCTCTCAGGTGGTGTGTAATGGAACTCAGAGGGTTGACTCTTGAATTAGTTAACTGAAATGAGAATAATTTTGAATGCAAATATATTGTAATTGATATATTATTTTTATTTGTAAAAGATAAAGAACTGTGTCTAAACTAACATATCAAATTTGAATTATCTCACAGCTGGGTGGATTTGATCCAGTCTATTGAGGAGATTAAGTTCAGCATCAAGTCCAGCATTTTAATTGCTTAAATATTTGTATAGCAACTAGAAGCCGTAGTTGATAGCAGATTGCTAGCATGCTAGTGCTGCATATCTGCAGGAAAATCCCTAGCTGGGAGAGGGATGTAATCGCATTAGAGAAGATGGACACAGGATGCGTTACCAGGGCAGATAGGAATGGAGGTGAGGAGGAAGAGACTTACTTGCGCAAGGTGACAGAGGAGGTCTGCAGCAGAGCTGGGAACTGAGGTCAGATCTTAAAGACAGTAACATTGTTCAAGTGAGTGAAGCTTAGCCTAAAGTAAGAGTCTCATTTTTTACTACAAAGTTAGTCAATCATTCGAACAATTTTCAACAGATGTGGTAAATTAACAGTTAATTAAGCTCTGGAGCAGCCTATAAGGGATGTGGTAAATGCTGTGCTCATTGTAGTCTCTGAGTTAAGGTTGGTTTTCTTTCTCTTAAATGTGCTCTGCATTATCTACAATTTTGTGGATTAAAGCTGGGAATTGCTGGGAACGTTTCAGAGTTCTTTGTGGGTGCTTGAGCTGGGTGACAGCGGTGGTACCTCATGGACCCCAGACCTATGAACCTGGGGGTTCTTCTGAGTCCTGTGCAAGACCCCAACCATGGGCTGTCTGAACTGCCATTTTAACGAAAGTTCAAATCTTTGACTTCAGGCAAGGGCTGTTGCTAACAGTAACTTGAACTAAATGGATATAAACTCACATTTTTCCAATCAGAAATCACTGAAAAAGGAAAGAAAGCTGAAACTTTCTAAGATTTCATCTCTTTTGAGAACCAGGCAAAAGAATGTAGAACCAATCTTGTTTTTATTCCCTGTGAAACAATTATTGTAAGTGACCATAAGCAGGCAGCAAAGTTTTGGGCTTACTTTATCTTTGAACTTCACCTCATGACTCTGAGGATGGAGTGTGAGAGCAGAGAGGTTGGGACACGGACCAGGCACATGGCTGCTGCCTACTTGCCAGAGAGCCATGAAAAGTATTCTTATTCATCTTTCTAATCCCCACGGCACATGATGAATTACTAGCATTAATCTGTCTGGCCATAACAGCCTCAGAGCTCACAAGTCATACGTTCGTGCCACTGCCTTTTGTAAACATATATTTTAAATATGCATTGATCGGGCATGCACTGTTATTATTCATCAAAATGTTCTCGTCTCCTAACGCTTAATAACAATAATAAAGATTAATGCTAAGCTCCAACACAGAAAAAGGCTGCACGACTATGTATTTATTTTGCAATTTTAATTAAGGCTGTTTGTTACAATAAAAATTAATGTTATTGTCTTCCTAAGTGCAGCATAGCCTATATGAAATAACTGGATTTCACACTGCAGCTATCCGAAATGGCACTGGGCTGGAATCCATCAAAAGGAGATGATGCCCTAGATGCGTTTGTGTTTGTATCTTTTTGAGTTGATGAATGATAAGAAAATAGAGTTACTGCAGTTTTCTTTCGGTGGGGGTAAATGGGTGGTCTGAACCACTTTGTTTCACCTCTCACTCTGTGACTGCCACTATGGGTGACCTTAGATAAATCATTTACCCTCTTAAGACTTTGTTTACCCTTCAGAAACTTGTTGGATTGAACCCAAAAATAAGGAAGGGTTTTTAAACTATAAACAAAAGGGGGAAAAAAAAATTGTTTACAGATATATTGTAAGTAGTCCTTGACATTATTTGAAGCAGAAACCTGGTCTTATGATGGGCTGGAAACTGCCAGGTGGTGAGTCAATGCATTTATTTCTCTTTCCTCCAGCTGCACCGCGGTTGAGAGTGTTGTTGGCCAACCTGAGCTTCTATGCAAGGGGAGGACACAGGGGTTCTTGCTGCAACCAGGGGAACCAGCACTCCTCTCTGAACCCAACCAAAATCACATGCTGGTCTTGACTGATATATTAGAGGAGAAGGAGAAAGCTTCTGTCTCTGGAGAGCTGCTCTCCTTCTTTCCCAGCCAAAACTTCTTAAACCCCAAGGCTGGTCCCAGCCTCTGGGTCTTCTAACAATTCCCCAAAACACCAGCACAACCCCAAGTGGCCATCGCCCTTGCACGTGGTCTCCTGCCCCTGTGCCACACTGCCGGGTGGTTTCGGACAGCCCCGGCATCCCATGCCTCTGGCCTTCACCCTTGCAAGAAGCAGATGGCATATCCTGTTACTGCAAATACGTTTCAAAGAAAGATGTATTTGATTTGCTTTATTTAAATCAATAACTCTCAAATGTACTTTGGATTTGCCATCTTGATATGCTTACTTGAAATTGGTGTGAGTATATTAGGTTGCAAAGAAACAAGGACAGTCAGAATAAAGGACACCAGGCACAACCTGCCACTTTTCTCTTCCCTTTTTTTTGTTGTGCAATGCAGTGTCTGTGTCTCCCAGTCCTTCAGCTTCCATCAGTGCTACTAGCCCCACTCCTTCTCAGCATATTCAGATCTTGAATGAAAAATTTCAGCTACCTTGCAGAGTAAGATAGTAGGTTTGAAAATGTTTGTTTGGCTGGTATTGTTTTCTAAATGCAATGTTCCTCTGGGCAAAACTATCTGCTGGCTCCCAAATATCCTCAATCAGAATAAATTTCAGCAAGTCCGGCTTTTTCCAGCAGAGGGCAAAGCCACCCGCCAGCAGCCTGGGCTATCCAGGAGCCCCTTCCTGCCTTCACACCGCTGGTTTCCTTAAAACCAAAATGAAACACCCCCAGACCCCCAAGGATGGCGAATGGAAAATGCAGTTTGGAAAACAAACCCCTTTCATAGATGTGTCCCTGCACATGGGATGGGCCAGCGCTCTTGGTAACGGGGCAGGGTGTTTTCATCATCTGTCATTTATTAACCTTTTCTCTCTGTGTTGCATTTCATAAAGTGTGAGATTAAGAACCCTTTCTGCTGTGAGAGCAGGAAACGGAGACGGCTCTTGCTGGAGAGAGCATGAACTGTGAGTAGAGCAGGTAAAGGGGGCAAAGCATGGGGAAGAGCATGCCCAAAGGTCCGCTCGGGGAGGAGCAGTGTGTTTCAGCCCCGCCACCATATTCTGCCACCTTACAATACCCCTCATTTTACGGTTCCTTATTGCTTATCTTCCCACACCAGTCACCATCCATATATTTCTGTGTATGAACAGCTCACGGTCACTGTGTCTTCCCACTGAAAGGGGAGTTTTCAGGGTGAAACTTTCTCAGGCCAGGCTGACCCACTGCTGCTGTTGAGATCGGCAGGAGCAAATCACATCCTGCTCAGTGTAAAAGTGTAGAAATTGGGATACAGTCCATCTACCTTAGTATGCCAGCTCCAGCTATGACCACAGCATTAGAAGATGCTCAAGCAAATTGTGCTAGGAACAACCTGATTAATTATTTTACAAAAGCTTTTCCTAATCCTAAATTGTCAGGGATAGCCTAGCTCTGCAGAGCAGAAGATTTTGATCCTTTCCAAAGCTCTTTGTATAAACTGTTGCTAAAAGTTATTCCTTCCTCAAATCTGCTGAGTTCTTGGCTCAAAGACGAGATCATTTCTATCTGTGTTTTATGAAGTTATGATCAAATTCTAATCAAAACACTAACCCCAAGGTATTTCCAGATGCCTTGCCAATAACTAACAGAGACAGTAAACACGATTTGATACCTTAGAGCTCCTCCAAGTCTGATTCTCATCGAGATGAAAGCCTTCAGGCAACCGAGAATTTGGCTTCTATGCTGCTGACAAAAATCTAATCAGAAATAGGGGTGGGATTCCCAGTGGTTCCCGAGAGATCCTTGCCTGGCTATGAAATGAGCATTTAGGGTTTCATTTCTGGCAGTTGTCTTTTGGAAAAATAAAACCTGACATTTTAATGTGGGCCCTTCATACGAGAGGAGTTTCGGAAAGCAGAGAGATCTGCAAAGCCACACACAAAAAGAGGAGAAAGAGGGAAAATTAGATGGAGGAAACATCTGCTAAAGTTTTCCTGTTATTTCAGGAATGTTTGTATAATTCAAGCATTCCCTAACCCTTTTCGTATCGTGGACAACATCTTCACTAAAAGATTGTCTTGTGTCCCACTCCCCATCACATAACCTCTCTCCCTGCTTGTGTTTGCTTAAACAGAAGAGCAATATCAGGAATGTACTTAATGCGTCTGAGTTTTGTTTTAATGGGGCTGAGCAGCTGGAGACGAGAAGGGCGTTGCAGCTCGCTCATCTCCAGCACGCTGCTGGCAGCGGCTTTGCCAGCCACAACTGGAGACCCTCTGAATCGCTTCATTTCCTCTTGCAGCTGTTAAAGCACACTGAATTAGGCGGTGCTCCATAACCTAAGACTAAAGCCCTTTACGTCCAGTAGAGAGAAAACACCCCCAGAACTGAGGCAGCCTTGTGTTTCTTGTTATAAATTTAATGCAAAAGACTGGTCTCGTTAAACTTTTAGTAGCAGTTGGGTTCAGATCTCTGCATAAAAAGTGCTGAGTACTGGTCTGATTATTGAATTTGCTCAGACCTTGCTGAAATTGTAATAGATGGAGTGCCTTACATTTAGGATAAAAGGTAAAAACTCACTTGGATTGTCCTGGTACCATCATAAATGGATCATCACTTAGCTATTAAGACCCATGCTCTATCATGCAATTTAGAGCATACTGAAAAGAATCACTGGCTGATTCATGTAACAAGATCAGAGCAAAGCACATTTGCCTGCTTGTTCACAGTGAAATACCCAGGAGGTTGGATGCACTTCAGTTGCAAAGCTGGAAGAGTGTTCCTGCTGGATGTAGACTGAAGGTAGACTGAAAATCTCTCTTCTGTCCAAACAGAAGGAAAAAACATAAGAAAAACTTCAGTCATACACTTTGGTGGTCACCAAGGGGTAGGCTGTCCCTCTGGGTGATCTGGTATCTGTTGCCATCTCAGTTTCTGACCTCTCCACTGGTGCTGGCCATGCTGTCAGCTACAACGTGGACACCTGCCCACAGACAGAAAAGACCAAATTGTCTCAGTTTCTTGAACAGGTCTCTGAAACAACTTCCCTAGCTGGGTTTTACACAGTAATGTGGGGTCTTGGTCCTGTTACTAATCCTCTAAGGGTTTTCCCCTCCTCCATGCCTGTACAAGAGACATAACAAGATCCATCCTGCGAGGAAACGATTTTTTTTCCTTGCTTAATCAGAAACATATGATAGTAACCTTTGGGGAAAAATGCACCAAATTTTACATTTGGTCCTACAGTAACATTAGGAATTGATTTTAGGACAGACTACAGCAGTATTACTTAGTACTTTAGCAGTACTGTAAAAATAGGTATCAAGTTACCAGTATGGGAATCATTGCCTAGATACCATAATAGCAGGCAATATGGGAAAACCTTAAATAGACAGTGATTATGTATGTAAGTGAGAGCATGTAATTTAGCGTGGGAATGGCTGGGCTTAACACCTGTATTTAGTCCTTAAGTATGTTCAGCAAACTAATTTCCAGAAGCCTAAATTAATAAATTGTGTGGTGTTTTTCTTCTCATTAGAGAGACTTGACTTCTTGTTTCCATTACCATTACATGCCAAGTAAGGCACTTCTCTCCCTCAGGCTCAAGGACTGAGTAACAATTTCAAAGGCCTCCCCAAAAGCTGCCTTTCCTGTGCCCCGCTGTTTCCAAGTGGGAGCAATGAGATGGAGGGGGCTTGTAGCTGAAGGGTCCACCCAGAACTGTTCTTGAGATCATGGGCAGTACAGAGGCTGCAGGCATCAGCCTCTCTGGACAAGGAAGAAACTGGATATCTCTTCCCGTAGATGCCAAAATATCCTGCTTATATAAAAAACCCAAACAAACCCTAATGCAAACTTATGCCTCCCTTAACTCCCACACGTTTCAAACACCAGAAAACACTGTCTGCTGGTAGTTGTAAGCCTCTTTCTAACACAGATACTGCCCAAACCCACCTTCTTTTGATTTTTTCCTCACTGTGACATTACCTGTGTGCTCTCTCACATGCAGACAAGCAATACCTGGCAGACCAACTCTGCTCACACAGTTGCCTTCCTGCCTCACATGTGATTTTTGGGCACCGGTTCCTGTTCCAGCTCCCTAAGGAGCTAAATGCTCTTACGTTTATTCTGAAGTAGGGTAGTTTGCCTTGCCACCAATTTCAAGGAGGCGTCCCACAAACCTCAGTGTAACGTGTAGCACAGACCCTTCCACTGCAAATGTCATAAAAATCACTGCAATGTGGGATCAGCCACTTACATGGTACAGCATAACATAATGTAAAATAGCATAACAACTCTTGGGGGGGTTTCCTTTATGTGCATGTGTATGGATGTATCAGTGCACATGACTGTATTTCTCTTTAGAAAGTGAGTTCTGTGTACATGAATGGCATAAAAGTAGTAATCCACTGGCCTTTGGGTAAACAACAGGGACCCACTGAAGTCAAAAAGAGTTTGAAAAGTTTTCTCCCTATTATATATCTCTGACAGCACTCCTCTGAAAATGAAAGCGTGTGCTAGATATGAAAGCCAATTAGTGAGCATAGAATAATCCAAAACTTTCATCTAGGAAACATTTTGCTGTATTTATTTTTTCCCACAGTCAAGCAGTCTTTGAGAAGGTGGGTTCTGCTTTCTGTCAGGAGCAAATTAATAACCTCCATTTCTTCTTCCCTGCTTTAGAAAGAAGGTTTGTGTCAGTAACAGATCAGAGAATGTGCAGAGGTTTCTGATCAATTCATGGCTGATGTTTGTTTGCATTGTTTCAGAGTTTGGTCATTTTATTAGATATCCTTCAGATATCACATGAAATATCCACCAGAGCCCAAGGGAGAGCTTGCAGCTTGCCTCTGCAGGAGCTTTGTTCTCCTTGAGAAAGGAAAACCCTTTACCAAAGAGCTGAGTGTCTGTGCAGTGCCTGCCCACATGTCCTCCTCCAGCTCTTGGCCACTGATCCTGGCGAGCAGTGTGCTTACTGATTTCTTTGAAAGATGCATCTGGAGTTTTAGCCAGAAAACAGGTTTGATCTTTAGCGCACTTGCTGCATTGGCCTGAATCTGAGATTAAGGTTTTCAAAAGAAATTGGGACCTGAAAAGTATCGGCCCTGCTTATATTCATGGATTATGCCCCAGGAAATGATTCACTGCACACCAGTTTGGAGAGCACAGCAGCAGCCCCTCTGGAGGCTGGAGACCAGACAGGCCAGAACTATGGGAGCAGGAGGAGCTCTGGGGTGTGATTCTGGAGAAGACCCGCTGTGGCACTGCCCTGCAGGACGGAGTGCACAATGAACCCCCCAAGCCCCCTCGTCAGCACCGCATCAAGCCAGAGCTGGAGCTCTCATTTGTTCGGTACAGAGGTTTACTTTTAGCAAAGCTGACGGATGACTTAAGTCACACTCCGTCACCAAACGGTGCGAATCGCATTGTGTGCTTCGCCGCGAGAAAGCCGTTTGGACAAGCAGGGTGGTTAACTGATCAAGAGAGGAATTTGTACTGTGTCAGTTGTGACAGCTACAAATTCTGCTAATCACTATCAATTATCGGGAAGTTTTATTAGACCAGGATGTCAATTCAAGTTTAGCCATAAAAATGTGTATCTCAACTAAGATAATAATCAGTGGTACCCTTTACATGTTACAAACACTTTTCTGAATGGGCAGGTTGAGCACTGTATTGTTGAAGCTGCTAATCTAGCACATCACTCAGTGGATAGAAATTGTTGCTCGCATGAACACTAACTTCTCAGTTCTTCAGCTAAAGGTAGTATTTTTTCTGGAGGCATATTTGGACACTTTATACTCATCATTAATAATGTAGAAACCAAACAGCAATTAAAGCAAGCAAGAAAGAAATCTGGTTTGTAGGACTGCTGAGTAACCACAGTCCTAGCCAGAGATAACAGATGTTGTGGGTGTTCTGCACTTCGAAAATACCCTTCCCATGGTCCTCAGGAAAATGAATGGGCCTAATTTAAATGAGCAGATTCTTCTGTTTTCTGAAATATATGGATTTGTTTTAGTGACTAATTAGTAAATTAATCCATTGATCCTTAGCTCTTGGGTCAATGAAATACATGTCCAGGAGTGTTTGGGGGCTTTCATGGCTATTAAATTTAGTACAGTGATTGGGTTGCTTTTGTTTTTTAATGAATCGCTTTGCTTTGGCTGTAAACAATGAACATTTTCCAGCATGCATGGAACAAGCTCGGGGCTCGGGGATGTGGCGAAGACAAAAAAATGCCCTTGGCCTCTTGCTGCCACGAGGACAGCCACCTTGCATCTCAGCAGGAGCCATTCTGTCACTGTTCAGCCCGTGGTGGGCAGAGCAGAGCGCGGCTCCTCTTTCTGAACATCGGGATTTTCTTATTTCCCCTCTCCCGTAGTGAGTCCTTGCCATGTGCCCGCTTTCTTTTGCCATTTCAAGCAGCTCTGTGTTTGCCAGGCTGTTTTTTTCACAGCAGTTGTGTGATAAGGAGTTAAGTTTTGAAGGGGTTAAGCTGTGTCCTCTTTTCTCTCTCCCGTGGGTGGGAACACAGTTAGCTGCTTTCTCATCCCATGGCTAAACATGACGGGTCAGGTTCTCTGGTCTAATCTCGCCTGCTCTTACCCCAACTCTGAGAGCAGAGTGGTTAAACTGGTTTTAGGCCACCCTCTCGGCACTTCTTCTTTTGGCTCAGACTTACTCTAACCTCTGGGGAGAGGTAAGGGGATCTTGGGGGCTGCTGGGGCTGCCAGCAGCCTCAGCAATGGTGCAGGGATGGCGATCACTGCTCCCTAAGTAAGACGCAGCCGGGGGAGCTGTGAGAGCCCTGAGCAGCGTGCTGCAGGGCTGGCTGCCGGCTACAGCCCCAGTCCAGCTAGAGGAGCCCAAGGTGAGTATTTCCCCCGTCAGGTGTTGGTCCCTGACCTTCCATCCGTGTCAGAGACATCTCAGTCCCATTCGTAAGCCTTTGGTCCCGTTCAGGAGAGCTTCCAGATCTCAGACCCGTTTTGGATGAGATGCAACTGCTAGGTGTGACATGCCATGGTCTGGGTTCTGGTTTGGACTGGTCTGGAGTGAACTGTTAGGCATTATGGTCCCTCCAAAAAAACTGAGCCTTTCTTGAGAAATCCCTTCATTTTCTGGGTCTCAGCCAAACTTCGGACGTTGCAGGTGTTTTGTCTTCTGTAAGGATTTTTGCTTCTAAGGGCTGCTCATAGGTAATAAACTGCTTTCTGCCAGCACGGGCATCAGCTTTACTTTGAAAATGTCTGATTTATTCTTCCTTATTAGACCACAGAAGATGTGATTATCTGCTTTAACAGTCTGAGTAAAGAAACCATTGTGTGGGCTGTGCGGAGCCCCTTTGCTTCCAAACCCAATGCCCTGAAAAAAGGCTGGTTACACCTGTGTCTCCTAGAGACCAGCATCCCGCAGAGCTGGAGCTAACCCGGGCTCCTAAATTAGAGGGGATTTTACATGCTCTTACTTTTTTTCTTTTTATCACAAACACTAAGGAAGTCAGGTGGTCTTAGATCAAGATACATTAATTAGTTATATTATTTTTTCTGTTCTGTTTACTATGTCTCAGCTAGGATGATAAAGTGGTACTTTTGCTTGATGTTTTCAAATATTAAGATCAAAAGTACTTAACACAAAAGGATGGCTCTCCTTCTGTCTTCAAACAGGAGCAACAATTTCAGGACTTAATCCTGTTTATTTGGAGATCATGGCTGAAAACTGGATTGCGAATGTCTGTTGAAAGCCAAAGTAAAAGCTGGAAATCTTTGTACTAAGCAAAAAGAACTGACTTAAAATTAAGCATTTCCACAGGGAAGGAGTCCTGTGGTCTTGGTTGTTGTCCCAGAGGTGTCTAGGAAAGTTTGATGCTCTTGTTCTTGTGTTGTATTACGTAGAATAAAAGTGGCTTCATTAGTTCCATATGATAAATTATAGATCTAAAAATATCCATCACATTTAGATGACATAATGAAACTAATTTTCACTTAGGAGCAGAAGAACCAGAGGAACTTGATGTGTAACAATTGGATAAGACATCTGCTGAGGCTGCTGCGCTTTCTGCTAAACATTAAGCACAATTAATTGCCTCTGTAAAATGCCATTTTAATCAGCCCCATACTTAGGTGTGTGCCAGCACCTGAGCGTGGTCACAGAGCTGCAGAAACCTGGGGATAACAGTGAATTTTTGCTGTCAGTTTGATTTTGCAGCCTTTTCTTTTCAGAACAAGGACTGCAAAACCCAGGCTGCCTGTGGACGTCAGCTGGGGCTGGTTGCAGGTATTTTGGGTCATGCAACATTAAAGCACTTCTAGACACTTTTGGATTGAATATGTCTCCGCTGCCAGTGACCTTTAGAGATTTACAGATTCGCTGTCTTGTTGTCATACTTTGCATATGATTTACATTCGCGGGAGTGTGCTGAGAGAGGGGAGTCAGGAACAGGCAGCTGTGTGGTGTTGGACATCCCTGGCTGAGGATGCAGTTAGAAACTCATGGAGGCAGGCTGGGTGGCCACAGGGAGGGCAGAGAGCCACCATGTGCGTGGTTAGCTGGGACATGCCTGAGGGCAGCGATGGTCCCAGCTAGCAGTGTGGATAAGCACTAATAACTCCTGGATTTTCGAAAAGGTGCTGAGCCAAACTTCCCACCCAGAGCTTGATACACATTTCCAAAGCAATCTCTTGCACTGAAAAGGGCTAAGGAGCTGTAGACACTTAAAGAATGAAAGCTTATATTAGGTGTGACAGGTACAGAAACTCGAAACTGAAGAAGCTGCCGCTGGAATCCCTAAGGTCAAACACAGCCAGTGAGATCTCACATCTCATTCAGGATCCATGTTTCAAACAACTGGCTGTTACTTAGAGCCTTGCTAGATGCTTCAGCCAGTTCCTACCATCAGCAGAGGTTCATCATTGCAGCCCCAAAATATGAACATGGGATTGGCTTTGGGTGGGATTGCCCATGCTGATTTTCTAGGATTAATTCATATTAAGTTATGCATCAGATGCCACACCAGATACCCAGTTTAACCCTGCTGCCCCCACAGTTATAAATACTTAGCTCTATTGGCCATAATGTGGTTTTTTTTCATCTGTGTGCCTCCTGCAAGTAAATGTTTTTGGTATCTCTATCAATGTATATCATTTACTTCAACCCCATGCTCAGTGTAGGGCATAAATCAGCAAAATTAATTAATGATTCTTTGGGTGCACTAATGCTTCCAAGTCTTTTAATGCCTTCATTTAAATAGGTAGTGCACAAGTAATATCATAGCCAAGGATGTGAAATGCTTTTTTAAATCTACTGAAGCAATGGTCATGGTGTGCATTGTTTATGCGGGTGATGGCAGGCTGCTGCCTTTAAATTGTTACTCAGTCTCCAGCCATTTACTGCAGGCCAGAAGCTGTAATGACTAGGAAAGAAATTTTCTCCATTTCAGACAGAGCTATTAAAAGAAAATTACTCTCAAAGTAATTCTTATCTCATGATGGGATTGCTGAATTACTGCGTATTATGGGAAAGGAAATTGCAAATGTGTTGGCTTTTCTTCCCATTAGAACTATTGTTTTATTACAATTGTCATACATGCATGCATGCATTTTTTTAAAAAACTTTTTTAAAAATGAAGCCGTCCTGCCTTAGGTACCAAACATAAGCTAAAGTTAGCAAAATTAAAGAGCCAACTGCTCAGACAGGTTTGCAAAGGTGAGCCGGAATGGCGATTCCTTCCTTTGGCTGTGTAAGTGCACGTCCCAGACACAAGCAAGAGGGAGGCACTAAAGAATAACACCTCCATACTTCTAGGACTACCCAGAGGGGTGATTCTGCCTAGGAGACACAACTCAAACAGTCCTATATGCTGAGCCCTCTCCTCATCCCACCCCACACTGTCACCGGGGTGCAAATCCATAATTAGCACGTAGCTATCTAGTGTGGGAGTCTGCAGGTCAAGCAGCTAAAGGTAATCACAGTGAGAGCTCTCTGTCTCCAGTTAAGGATCCTGGCTGCAAAGGGATATCAGTGGTCATGGTTTTATGCTGTCCCACAGGCAAAAAGGCCTTTTTGGTGCCTTCCCATCCTTGGGTCAGTTTGCGTTTCTGGTCCAGCCTGATTCCCGTTTCCCACCACCCGACGTGCTGCTTGGCGAGGCCAGGAAACACCTCGCTCGCCTTCCCTTGCCCACGCAGCCTTGGTGGATGCGGCGGCCCCATCTGCAGACAGGCAATGCAAGTGAGCTGCACAAGACAAAACTGTTTTCACTTACCTCTCGTTTTAGACCAAAATACTAAATCTAAATGTGCTCCAATTTCTATCACAAATGTCCAAGGCAATGGTGTGGAAATAATATGTACTTTAAAAAAGAAATCAGAAGAAATACTTTTCTTGACCTCTTGGGTATTACAGAGCATTAGTCCACTAACGCCTTCCTGCAGAAGTTGCGCAGGCAGGGCTTTTTGGTATCGTTCCCAAAGTGTATACCAGGTGCTTGGGATTTGTCAGACAAGAAGCGGCTGTGGGTTGGGCTGAACACAGTCATGCTGTTGTTCCAGGTGTGCGCAGCAGCACGGCATACGCTCACCCAGAGGTTGCTGACCCGGGAGTCTGCAGCAGCCACGACACTGAAACCTTTTCCTGTTCACGAAGGGCTTCGTCATCTCTTCTCTTACATTTAGTTTCCTTCTCCGAAAGCTTCTGCGTGATAACAGGACACAAATGTGAAATCAGGAAACCCCCTGATAGGCCCCAGTTGACCAATTAATCCCCGGTCCATGTGCCTGTGGTGATGGGCCCTGATAAACAACAGAGCCGCTAACCCTTCCCCTTCTGACTGCTTCTCTCTTCCAAAATCCCTTCTCCATGAGCTCAGCCCCTCTCCTCCCCAGCATGGCACAACGCTGGCCATGGCATTGCAGCAGCCAGCTCAGGGACACAGCCTTGAGTTTCTCTCCAGAGGTCCCTCTGCTAAGACGATGGACCATTCTCATCCCATAATGTGTATTTTTGTGCCTAAGCAAACAAACCCCCTATAGATCTGTAGGTGCAGCTGCTTGTTATTGGCTGGGGTGGGATACCCTCCAGCCCTGGGAAGCAGAAACCAGCTGAAGAAGTGTGCACCAACCGCTTGGTTCATGTCTAGATCTGCCTCCCAGGATGAGGACAAGGACTCACATCAGTATTAAACCTTTTTGCTAACCTGGCTCCTCCTGTAAATGGTGTAGAAACAGGAAACCGTTTTCCTCCTCTTTAATTTTTTGGTGTAATTTGAGAGTCAAGCTCTATGCAGATTGGAACACGTTAGTAATGTCTGGAAAGTAATTATGGCATATATTATTATTATTTTAATATTTACTAAGTGCTGACAGTGTAATACTTTTATTAAAACTTTAGGGAGGGTGAAATACATACCACAAGGCATGGTGAGATGAAGATAGTCTTCCGAAATCACTCATTTATATTTCAATTTTACAGTCACTTTCCTATGACCTACTTTTAATCATATATTGGTTTCTTTGTGTCTTAAATTATGTAAGGTGGTTAATGATTTTAATTTAAAGCTCTTTATGGAAGAATGCAAATAATATTTCTGCCTAGTGAAGGCACGCTGTGAACTCATTGAAAAGCGATTTATCATTGTATTGAAGAGCAGTGGAAGAGCTTTAACTCTGCTAGAAGCTGGGAGACTTTCTTTTCACTTATTGTGATCATGTAAGAGCAATATGCCAAGGGTTATCAGGAGAAGGTCGCTATGTTTAAAAAGGAACTGATGAGGCTAAATTACATTTGGCCTCCGTTTTTTTTTTTTTTTTCTCTACAGTGAGGGGAATCCGCTAAAGTAATTTTGCAAAATCAAAGAGCAGCATTTTCAATATTCTTCATGTCTGGCAGGTTGGATAATCTAATCCAATCCAGATTTTCTTCTGATTTTTTTTTTTTTTGCTTAAAGCAAATTTATCATAACCAACTAAGTCAGGTTTAGACTTTTTAATCTAGCTTGCATACTCTTTGGAGAATGTACAGACTTTTGTCACTTGTCACCTAAAGCAATGGATTTCTTTATGGAAAGGTGTTGGTGATAGCGGTTTAGTTCATTAACTGGCTGCCAAATTGATTATAAGCATTAGTGAACTTGATGTACACGCTCCATGAAGATTTGAGTCACAATGTAGGTGAACCACTGAGGTTAGGGTCCTGGAATAAATGTTTGTGATGTGTCCAGACTAGTCTTAACCGTAACATTTGGTAACTCAAGCAATTGGCCCTGGACTACTTTAATTTAAAACAGGTCCGCAGACTTGAGAGAAAAATCTATAGCAATATAATTATATGAATATATGAACTTCAAGACAGCTGAGGGACACAAAACACACTGAGAAGCCCACAGTCTAAAAGAAATTAATAGCTAATAGGTGGAGTTCCCCTGACATCTGGATTTCACTACAGCGGAGCGTTGTGGAAACCTGACTGGATTGCTGTTGCAGGCTTGTATCCCATGGCTTTACCTAAAACCCTTAGGTTTTATACTTTGTTTTAATTCCTAGGTTATTAATTGCCAATACAGATAAGATGTCTTAATGTGCGTGAGCTCTCCTTCCATTGCATTCCATTAAGAAGATATCATCACATTTCAGCCACACATCATTAAACATTTCAAAATACACCCAGAAAGGCAGCTGTATATACAAGACACATTATTACAGGTAATACATTTTGCTAAGCCGCACAACCCTGCAGATAAAGAGGCAGCGTGTGCCCTCGCCGCTGGCGCAGGCATGCTCAGGGGTGCACACAGCATCCATCGCTGCATGCCTACTAACGCGTGCCGGAGCAGTTAAACACAGTTAAATAGTTTTCAACTTCTTTTTCTTTGCCTCTCCACCCCCACCCTTCAGACACCGGGGCTGCGTGCCTGCCTTTGCAGGGGAAGAAAAGGGATTGCAGCCCGAAAGCCAAAATCCTCAGTCAATAGGAGGATAGATGCTTCATCACTATACCCCTCGTGTAGTTATTTGAGTGAGAGTGAAGGTCAAAGGCGGTGAGGTACAAAACACTACCAACCCCCGCAATGCGAGGTGGTGGGGAACTGAGCCCTTAATCCACACTGGGCTGCCTGGGCAGCGCTCGCATTGGCAGATTTCTGCTTTCCACTAAATTGATTAGCTTTACAGTGCTGTTTCAGTGGTTGTCTGCGTTTGAGCAAGTCCTGTATCTATTACCAGCCATTCTTCTTATCCTCAGAGAACCTCTCTCAAAGTTCAGTGCAGTAAAGTTGCCCACAAGGTAGTCTTATTATAGTCAATACAAATATAATAAAAGGCAGCAGGAGAGCAGACAGGCTCCTTTCTCTGAATGAGAGCTCAGGAGAGATGTGATTTCTTAGAATATGGTACAACAAATACACCACTGCCCTCAGATATAAAAATCACGAGGCAGTCAGTACTATATTGAAGGCATTTCATATTTTTTTTCCCAGCACTTGTGCATCTGAGCTTTCTCAGAGACCTTTTCTGCAGCTGTATGTCAGATTACACTTAACATCATTATCATGCTAAAGGTGAGAAGTCTCCGTTAAGAGACTCCAAGCTGGGTGCATATACTGGCATATTAATTTTCCAGACAGTATAGTAGCACTGCATTAAGCATTAAGACACTGAGCAGTCTTAAATATGTAAGGTCCTCCCCAGGCCAGAAGATGCTCTCAGGTGCTTCCATGCTGCATGATGCAGCCCCCCCAGGGGCCAAGGCTCAGTGGTTCAGAACTGGTCTGGGTAATTAGAGCAACGGCAGCCTGGAGGGGGTGGAATCTGTAATGGGTGCCCACCTGGAGAGTGTGTTCATACAGTCACAGCACACAGAAGGGACAGAGTACTGGGTTATTGGTAATAACTGAGCAAATTGGCTTTTTTTTTATATTATTCTTTGAGGGAAGGTGAAGGGAAATTTAGATTTCACTCATTTCTCCCAATTTCCTTTCCTGCAATAGTGAAGTAAACGATCTCTGCTATTGTGAGCTCTATGAGATGGCTTATCACACGCTTAAATGCAATCCTTCAAACAGAAAAAGATGTGTACAAATCCTGTTCTTTAAACATGCTTTGAATCCTGGTGATTTACTCTTTTTCACCCATCCATGCACCTATTTTTTACATTTACCCACTTTAAATTGCATTAACACCAACACTGCACCAGTTTGCTGCTCCGGTCTGGCTGCATTAGTCTGTCTGTCCCGCTCTCCAGATCAGAGCTGTGCATCACACCGGCTGCCTGCAGCGAGGCAGTGGTATTTAAAGGAGGTTTTTCTTGAGTCGGTTACTGTAGCTGGATTAAAGGACTGACAGAACTATCACTGCTTATTTTGTCCTGATAGATTTACTATAAATCTTTTCTAAAAGTCGTATTGAGAAGGAGCATGGTGATGTGTTTTTGCACATGTCTAGAATTGCAGCCAGTACTAAAACAGAGGCTACTCAACCATGGTGCTCTGGATATAACCAGTGTTGGCACAGTTCTGGGAGGAATTTTCTCCCCTTTCCAACAAATGCACTATTGCACAACACACCTGCATCTGATGGACTGGACATTGGCTGTGTCTTAGGCAGAAAACAGGATTTTGATGGGGGAATTATTTGAATGGGGCTATCAAATCCTGCTCCCTCTGACTTTAAAAGCTCTCTCAGTGGCTGTATTACTTCTTTTCTCTTTGTAAGTACAAAAGAGCAGCAACAAGAAACCCTCAAACAACATGGAAAAGGAATAGCATCAATGTGCGACAACGCATTCGCAGCCCAGCCCCGGCCTATGCAAAGCGGGACATTCCCACAGCGCACAGTCTGGCTGGGATTAGAGAAAACCCCAGGATTTTTTTGAATCCTAAAGCTGTTACTTGTATTTGATAAATAAACAGTTGCTTTTATATACCAGTGAATGGTGTTAATGATAGCAATAACACTCCAAGGTGCTAGCAAACAAATTGCGTATTGCAAACAGTGCGTAATGAGGGATTTGGGGAGGGGGGATTGCAGCTTAATTAACTCTGCCACTATGTGGCAGCTGAGTTTTGTGAGCCCAAGACAGACCAGAAGTCGAAAGAAAAGCGTGTCCCGAGGGGGATGCAGGATGCTAATGGTGATGGTACATTTTGTGTGGCTGAACATCCCCAGGCACCATCGCCCATGAGGGACCACAGTGGGGTGGGGGAAGCAAGGAGACCCACAGAGGCAGCAGCAGCGTGGAAGGGGAACGGTGATCCTCGGAGAGATCCTGGAGACAGCAGAGGGAAGAGGAGCACCCTGGAGAAGTCTGAACATGGCAGGGCTAGAGACGGGTTACCTTTCAGTCCTGGTTTGATCACATGGGAAGAATTACATTGGGATCAGCGTCCATATGGGCAAGTGCCATGTAGTGTGTGCAGCTCCTGAGGAACCAACCCCCTGCCACCAGCAGCAAGGAGCAAAATGGGAGACATTGGTTCAGCAGGAGTTTTGGATACACACTATCCACAAATACGCAATTTTCAATGGAGCTTTGTAATTAAGGCCCCATATAGAAAAAAAATCAACTCCTCAATGAAGTCGGGTAACTCCAAACAGAAGGAAAATTTTCCTCCTGAATCCTTCTTTCCCAGAGCAGCCGCTTCATTTGCGTGATTTGGACACCGCCATTCCCTCTCTGCAGGTGCTAATGGATGGAACTGGCATTGTTTAGCCTGGAGAAAAGGAGGCTGAGGGGAGACTTTATCGCTCTCTACAATTACCTGAAAGGAGGTTGCAGTGAGGTGGGTGCTGGTCTCTTCTATCAGGTAACTAGTGATAGGACGAGAGGAAATGGCCTTAAGTTGCGGCAGGGGGGGTTTAGATTGGATATTAGGAAAAATGTCTTGACTGAAAGGGTTATCAGGCATTGGAACAGGCTGCCCAGGGAAGTGGTGGGGTCACCATCCCTGGAGGTATTCAAAAAGCATGTAGACAGGGCACTTCAGGACATGGTTTAGTGGGCATGGTTGATGGTTGGACTCGATGATCTTCAAGGTTTTCTCCAACCTAAATGATTCTATAGTTCTCTGATGGAGATGTTTTGCAGAGAGTCTGAGTCCCAGTGCATGCTGAGATGTGTGCCGGCTCGAGAATTGGGGAGCCCAGAAACCTCCCTGCTCTTCATTTGCTCTTCATTTCTATTTGTGCTGCTGCAGCAGAAAAAGCCATCAAGCCTCTCAGAGGGAGTGGGGATCGATGCCATGCAGATCAAGCTAGCAGTTGGAAAACTTTGGGTGAAAGTGTAATACTGTGAGTGCTTCCAGCTTGGTTTCATTCAAGTCCTGATACTGAGATTTTAGTACAGTGCCAATTTTAGCTTGAATTGTCTGACAGCTCCTCTTTGTGAACAGGAACAATATTGACAGAATGGTACTTTGAAAGAAAAGTGACTTTTTTTTGCTCCCCAGAGAAAATAGACTCCATGTGTAACGGGATGATGCTGTTTCTTTTCCTTCTGAACTAAGGCTGCTTAAAAAGAAAGCCTGATATCTGACTTTCATTACAGTCATAGCTATGGGTTTTCTGGGAAAATATGTATTAGTTATAGGATCTGAGTGCACACTATTTTAGGAGGCTTCCCCTTGGAGTTACTGCTCAGGTGCCTTCTCTGGGAGGCTGGATGAAATGTATGCCCTGGGCAAGTCCTGGCTAAACCCTAAGGGTCCCAGGCGAGGCAGGATGAAAGTCGTTGCCTTTTTAATGTGTCTCTCATTAACAATCCTCTTGAGCTGAAGGGGACCATGGTGTATTAAGTGGTGTCAGTGCCATAAAGCATAGTTTGACCTGCAAGGGGATGAAGCAGCACTTCAGATGTGCAGTGGCAGGACCAAAAGGACCATTCCCCCTTCCTGGGCTCTCAAAATCTGCTTCCTAAACACCAGTTTGCTGTCCTGTGGACCAAGAAAATTATTTATGCTGGGAGAAAACAAAATGACAACGCTAAATTTCTCTTCCAAGCTCCTTTTTCTTCATTACACATTTTTTTCACATCTTGCCATTCATGTCATGCCACAATGAGAAGCAGCGAGGAAGGAGCTGCTATCAATGAGTCCTGAAATCACATTATGATGATAAATCACAAAAGTAGAGTGGCTGTGTCACCTCTGCAACCTGCAGCTTGGAAAGGATGGGTGGGTGAGTGGACACAGCGGCCGCTTAAGACACCGGATTTCCATCTGCCTCATCTGCCTGCAACCTGCCTGCTGCAGAGAACTGTTTTCTTGATGAAAGACAAATAAAAGGGAATATTTGACAGCCCCTCATGTACTGCTCTCAAATACTCTTTCTAAGTGCAGGGAGACCCAGAGAGAGAAAAGTCAGTATCATAACGAAAAATGTAATTAAAGTTTTGGTCAGATTGAATCCATTACATCTCTCACAAGTACCCGGTATTGGTTTCAGTCTCAACCCCAGGGATATGTAGTCTGATACCTCTGAAATCCCATGAGCAGGGCCTAAGCCTGGCGTACATGCCGTTTGTATGGCTTAAACCCAAGAATATGCTTCCAACCAACTTTAACTCCATAGGACTCGTATTTTGTTGACTCTGAGCAAGCGCAAGTGAGCAGAAACTATATCTATCTGCCACAAGGAAGACGGTTTTTGAGACACAACCTGTAAATAGAAGGGAAAGGGCTATTTTGGCTATATTTCTGAATTGGCAGAAAACTGCAGCAGATTGCATTATTCAGTGGGTAATGTAATGTTAATGCGGCCTTGTAGCCGGGGGGAAGAGAACTTAAGGTTTAATCATTTTGTAATGCACTTACATTGCCCATTTTAGATTTGTCAGCTGTCATAAATGAACTGCAGTTTTATCCCGGGACTATATATAGAACTACTATTTATATATTTTTCATCTGCAGCTTATGCAGTTTAAATGAAGAAAAGAAAGGAAAGAGCCAGGACGGAGTGAGGGGGGACGCACCATCGGCTCTGCTCCATTCACAGAATTCTTTAGTGCTTCCACGCAAGAAGACAGTGCCTTTGCTCAAGCCTCGGCTTAGGTAGTTGACATTTTCAATAAAACAACACCCATTTTCAGCAAGCCATTTAATGTCGTGGAGAGCGAGGCAAGCAAACGCTGCATTTAAAAATACAGCCACATAGGAATGGCAGTTGGTGAACTTCTGCTTGCGTCTTACATATTTATCATTCATATGCACCAGACTCCAGGAAATCCTCTCCCATGGCATCACTCCTCACCAGTGTTATTGAAAAATTGTAATATCCTTTTGCATTCTAAATTCTGACTAAAAGCCACCCACATTACGGCTTTTTGTATACATATTTTAGCAGTTCTCAAACAAAGATGATTCCTCCTTCGACTGCTGAGTCCTGCTGCTTTCTCTGCTGCGTCTCCTCACAGCATCACTGGAAAACTTGCAGCGCGTTGCAGGCT
>VYZV01006000.1:895815-911652 GCA_013401275.1 Pandion haliaetus | reverse complement strand
GGGGGTTGCAAATGGATTTGCTGCTCCTATCAGCTCGAAGAAGTATTTGAATGCATTTGCTTTTTTGGAGCAGCCATTTGAAAGAATCCAAAGGAAACTTGAGAAGCAGAAAGTCCCGCCGATCATAAATTTCAAGTATTCCCATTGTCTCATCTTTTAATCAAATTCTTACTCTGGAAGTGATTTCTGTAGGGAGTTTTGCCTTGGCTGTTCTCTCCACTGTTACATCCTACAGGCCAAAAGAATTCTTTTCTCCAACAATAATAATCGATGTTTTTTAAGAAGCAAGAATACCCCTCTTTTCATCCATAGCATTTACCTACAAAGAGCATGATAATTTATACAGAAAATGCACTCTATCCTTCCTGCAGGACAGCCTGATTTATCGACTGTGCATCTGTTTCATATAAAGTGCCCTGAGCAGAACAAAAACCTCCATTCTAGCAAAACCAGGACAGTCTCTTTAGTTTTCAATAAATCATGTTCTACCTGTGGGATACCTTGTTAACGACTATGCACTAAATCCAGAGGGGGTTTTCCTTTTTCTGTTTTTTTCTTTTCCTTTTCTATTTTTAACTATCCATCAGAATGTTCTGAGTTTCTGGGGCCAGTTGAACACCCTTGTTGCCTAGGCAAAAGTCCTTTTCATTACAGAGGGTGTTTGGCATTACCAAGCTACCTACATCAAATATCTCATTAGTAACGCACATCTCTGTAACAATCCATCTCGGAGTGACCAGGCTTCGTAAAGCAGCCTGGGAAAAACTTAAGCCAAAATCTTCCTTCATTCTGCTTGTAGTTAACATCTTTGCCTTTACCTACCCAACCTTTTTTTTTTTTTCCTATATTCAGGATGCAATTCAGTTGCCATTAAGGAGCTTAAATTCTATATCCAAGGAAAATACCCGAGTCCCCACTATGGAAAAAGCCTCATTAGAACAGGGAGGACAGTGGCCTAAGCAGGAGAATGAAGGAAGTAAGGGGACCAACAGTTATGAAGAAGCGGAATCAGGTTTCAGCAGAAAACCTGCTCTGTTCCCCCTTCAACCCTGTCCCTTCCTCGTGGGGATCCCAGCCCCACACCTTCCCTCCCCAGCCCTCCTCCCCGAGGACAGCCAGCGCAGGGATGCCGCAGGGCATCGCTCCTCGCTCCTGCTGCAAACCCTACTCTTTTTACATTTTCAGCACCAAGTTTCCCCAAACTACCTGAGGGTTTAGGAGACGGAAGGATGGGAGGAAATCCATGTTCCCAGTGCAGCTCCACTGAAAATGTGTGAGCCGAAGCCAAACAGGACCCAAGGGGTCCGTGTCTGTCAAAGGCACTGATGCAAAGCCAAAATCATCGTTTGAAGACTTATATTGATATAACTGGGAGTGGAAATTGTTTTTTTACTGAGGGCATAATTCCTGCAGAAGGATGCTTAGAGCATCCAAAAGGCTTTAGGCTAGTGTTACGATACAGCCAGTGAAGAACAAAGGTGTCTAGGGAAAAGGGAGTAAATTCCTGTAAAATACCAGCACAGTGAGCCATGGCAGAGCTGCATCTTGTTTCCTACCCTGTGGGCTGGACCCCCGGTGCATCTGCATCCCCCTTCTCCCCCAGCCCTTCTCTGGTGAGTTCCAGCCACGGCAGTGGTTCCTTAGCAGAGCTGTGAGGTCTTTGCATGCGGCTGCAGTACCAGGTCCTTCTGAGGTCCATTGTCCCCCCAACATCCCACCGACTGAGTGGCCATCCCTGAAGAGGTCTCTGGGGAGCTGGAGCACAACAGCCTTGAGATATGCGCTGCCTCTCCTTTTGTGTTTTTCCTGAATGATGGGTGTCTTGATTTCTGACAAGGCCTCTTGTTCCCACCGTAATATAAATCGCAGTGTAAAAGTATCACAGATGGGATGAGCTAAGTCCTTGACCTTGTTTCTTTGCTGCAAAAAGCCAGGTGGTGCTTCTGCCAGTTTCTCTATTGCCAGTCAGGAATCAAACAGTTCCCTGTCATTAAATTGCCAGTCTTTTGTCCCTGGGCATAGAGCAAAATAAAGTCACCTTTCCAACAGTTTGCCAACTGTTGAGACATGTTGCTATTTCAGTGTTACCTGAAATGTTATTTTCTGTGCCCAGGTGATGCATTGCCGGGCTGCTGGGACCAGTCCTGGGGGATGAACTGTGCAGCCTGCACATGAGCCTGATTTAAAAAGCACCTCTTCTCTGCAGGGGACCTGAAGAAGCCCTTGGGCTTGAGGACACCTTGGGTTGTTTGTTCCTCTCCTCCTAGACCCAGGAATGCCCCAGGCTCCACCTCGTCCTGCCACAAGCATCCCAGGACACTTGGCAGCAATGCAGGATGTCCAGGGTGCCATTTTGGGCTTCTTCCTCCAAGGATCACTTACCAAAACACTTTGGTCTGTGGTGGAGGTTATGTCTATCCAGTGTCTTATCAGGAGAGTTTCTGCTTCAGCCTTTTTTCAGCTGTTTTGCCTGCCTTTCTGGTGCCTTTGCCAGCCTGGCCAGGACTGAATTTGGCCCCTGATAGACACTTCTCCATTAATCAGATATTTGCCCCAGTGGCAGGGTTGTTCTGAGGTCTAATTAAGTTTACAGTTTCTAATTAAATTGATTTGAGATCCTGGGGTGGAAGGCCTTTTAAGAGCAACCATTTATTAAAAAGTTAGAATTTTTTTCTCCAGCAACTTTTTGTGTTAGACTAATTTTAGCATCCAGAAGTGAAGGATGAGTAATCCTTTCTCAGGCTTTGGCGATGTTGGTTGAAGCTTTTTCTCATTCACCTTAATCAAAGAAGCAATCAAAAATTGCTAATCGCCTTTATGAAGGCACTTATGTCAGGGTGAAATATGTGGCAATCACATACACAGTCAGGAAGCAAGTAATATTTGCTCAAAAAGAATAAAAGTGCTAGACCAAGGAGATGTGGGAGACC
Source organism: Pandion haliaetus (assembly GCA_013401275.1). Classification (NCBI taxonomy): domain Eukaryota; kingdom Metazoa; phylum Chordata; class Aves; order Accipitriformes; family Pandionidae; genus Pandion; species Pandion haliaetus. The sequence goes on along the minus strand of VYZV01006000.1, from coordinate 908,722 downwards.
TGGACTGCAAACCTCACGTCCCTCTTCCTATGGTCATTTTTTCTCCCAACACCCAGATAATCAAGAGGTGGTATTTGACAGGCTGTCACTGTGACCTGCACTGCTGCACACCATCGTCATTCGGCTAAAGTTTATAACTTCATTTCTTCAGACTCAATCAACCAAATCAAATATTTTCCATGGAAGATTTGATTAAATGTCATTCAGACATGGCAGAGAAACTTTAAAAATTATCAAAATTGACCAATTCACTCTTCTTGCCTTTGTATGCCAAAGTTATCTTAAATCTTAATAAACCCTAATCAATGCCTACTTTATACTTACACATAAAAGTAACCCTTTAAGGCCCTCCCTTGGGGGACTTTAAAGGGAGATTTGGGGCCAGACCAGGTCATTACTCACTTGGTGTTTCCTCCAGGGCCAACTGCACATTAGTTCACTTTTAGTCTTCAGAGAGTGGGGAATGTTATTGCCTTTGTGCCCTGCTTGTGTTACAGCCTTTTGTCATGGGAAACTGAGCCACCCCATTGTGATTTTGAGTCTCAGCTGAAATCTTATCTCCTCAATCTTGCCTTTGGAGAAATGCTTGGGTTTTGACTGATATCTCATTTAAGATAACTAAGATAATTAAAAGAACAAAAGTGGTGGATTGAGGAGATGTGGAAGATGTGGACTGCAACCCTCCCGTCTGCTTCACTTAGTCATATTGTGTTTCCAATGCCTGGATAATTAATAAATGCTGTTTGATGGGTTGTCTCATTTAAGGTAACTAAGAAAACCTGACCTCCTCCAAGGCTTTTGCCTTTAGAGGTCAGTAATATGCAATGGATAAAGAATGAGAGGGGCATGGATTTTTAACGGGAAGATATTTTCCCCCAAAAAATAATGCTGACTTGTTGAAAATGTATTTTTTACCTTGAAAGGACACATTTCAATAAAGCTTTTCTAACACTTTGAAATTTTTTCAGTGTTTAAAATGAAATTGCTTTCCAGATATCCAGTCTGAACCATGTTCTTCATATTCAAAGGTAAAATAATTATAAAATGGGATTTTAATAAAGCCATAGAGGAAATGACACATTTCAAACTGATCTAAACAGATTGAGGATGGACCTTATCTGAATTTTCTTTCCCTTTTTAGTTTGCATTTCTTTTGTCCCAGGTTAAAACAAAGAAATATTTAAAAATCTTCCACATGCAAAAACATTTCCTTGCCCAGCTCTAATTGCTCAATTGATTTATTTGTAGACAGATCACAACTTCCATCAATTAATCAGTTCCATGAATGTGGGGTTTTTTTTTTCCACAGTCCCTGACCCATAGCTCATTCATAGACCCAATGCTTGTGCTGATTTAATTAGCCATTTAACTCACGTGGCCTTTGAGTCTTTCCCGTTTGCATGGACCCTCACTTAAGCTCAGGATTTGCATGCAGCTTCTAATTCTCACTTAAAATTCATCCCTTCCAAAACCTTTTTTGCCTCTGACCTCCTATGGTGGGATCTGTGTGGGAAGCTGATGCACTAGGAGCATGAACCCAGCTGGACTGAATTTGTATTAAAAGCTGAGAGGAATTTCACTGGGAGTTTTTGGCATTGCTCGCCTAGTTCTAATTGCTTTATAAATTTAATGGAGTTAATGCTGGCCACTGGCTGCTGGGCTGGTTGTGGATAAGGGGTATAAAGGCAGTCCAGGATCCCAGAACTTCATCTGTTGCCACGGGGAGGAAAATGAGGAGCAGGAAGGAGACCTTTTGTAAGTGAGACTTTAGACTCTTGTGCAGTAAGTTGGCAGTCCGGGTGATGTTCTCAGAAACTGCTGTATCCCCAGAGAGTCTGTGGGGTTTGATAGGTGCTGTGGTGGTCCTGCAGAGCCTTTCCACTCCCATAAGCCATAAAGGTGGTAAGAACCCACTTTTTTTTTGCCTAGTCTTTTGTTTACAAGAGCTGGTTACTTAGAGACTACCAGAAAACCAGGGCTGCTAAGGCATCTCAGTTGTGCATCAAAAACTGTTGGGTTTGGGATTTTTTTTTAATTATTTTTTACTTAAACCCATGTATTTGTTGCTGTATTAACAGTGGAAAGTTAAGGATTTGATTCTGTACAAGAGCTACTCTGCAGAGGTAATAACTAAGTTCAGATTTCAGGTAAACCTGGTAGCTCTCCTGTTCCTTTGCCAGTGGAAGAAATCTGTAAGTATATTAAATCTTTCTCTTGCTGATTACTGCAGGGATTTTTACTGCAAGGTAAATTTTCATTTTTACAAGCAGGAGTATTGTCTAGATAGATGTTTCTGATATGCATCAAGGGCTATATCTGATAATGTTCCCCTCAATTGAAGGTGACAATGAATATTGGAAAGAACTTGATCTGCTTCTGTGCACATCGCAGAACATTAATTTCTTTGGTCAAATCCAGATCCTGAAGAACAAAATATTAAAATTGCTTAAGAAGAGGCTTAACACCCAATCAGCTACTTGCCTTTGTGCTTCCTTACCTGCTCACCCAGCAATGTGCTGTAGTCACCTTTTGCGAATGACTGAGGCTACAACACGCAGAAGAGTGGAGACTGGTGTAATTCACAGAAAGAAAAATGTATTTGCAAAACATCTTGTCTTGGAAAGTTGCCCACAGAGTCAAACAACATATTTGTAGTCATACAAAATTTAACCCTTAAAGAAAAGCTCCAGGTACTGGCTGGGTCCAGAGCCTTGGACAGTGCAAAGGAGGGTTGCTCTGCTCTTGCACTGCCTGGGGCCACGTGCAGGCTCTGCCTTCAGTTTGTCCCATGCTCTGGTCTCGTTTACTGTAAATAAAGCCCCAGCAGCCAATTTACCAAATTCGCTTTGGAGAGTTCTGGCTTTATTTCTAGCTATTAACCAATGGGGCTGTCATTTGAGAGACTGTTACGCATCGGCTCAGAGTGGGTTGCAGCAGGCTGTGCAGTCGACGGCCACACCAGGGCAGTCGCAGAGAGTAAACAGCCTGGCTATAACTCTGTGTCATGGAGAGCAATAAAACCCTATCAAGAAGGAATTGCAAGCACCTAATGAGAATCAGATGCAGCATAATATAGGCCATGGGCATGCTCTTATCCAGATGTGCAGGGAATTATGTACATAAACAGAGTATAATTTGGTTTTACATCTTACTTTTCATCCTCAACTTCAGAGGGAAATGAGTTAGTTACTGGCAGTGGCGTGTAGGAAAGCTGCTGTCATGTACTCGGCGATTGCTCACACACAGCTTGGTGTGATGGAGCTTCCCTTGGGGACCGGGCACTTATCTCTGCTCAAGGTGGGCTGGAGCAAACATCGTAACATCCTCTGAGCAAAGTGCCCAGCTCTGGCTGGGAGGGAGAAGGAGGACCCTGCATCTCGGCAGCCTCTGGGGCAGGAGAGGTGGGCTGGGGTCCCTTGCTGCTCGGGCAGGCAGTGGCTGTGGGTGTCCCAGCCCTCGCTGTCCTTTGACACAGAAGGTCCTGCTGATGGAGCTGTGTCATGGACTGGGTGGCAGAAGTGAAGGCTGTCTTTGTAAGGTGATGCTTGTCTCTTCCTTGGGTGTTGGAGAAAAGGGCTTGGCTCCTCTGAAGCTGTGACTGGGACTCTGCCTTAGGGCTGGAGAAGGAGGATTCACCTGCCCTGCTTCCTGCTCCCGGTGTGCTGGTTGCCATGCCTGGGGGTCAGAAGGCTGTAGGGTGCTGGGGGGAAACTCAATTCCCACATGAAGAGGAAAGCTACTTACATTTGCACATATGAATGCATTTGTTGTGATAAATGCAGAGAACCCTGGGCTTAATGTATTCACATTTCAAACACAGAGGGAAAGGAGGCTGTCAGTCAGCCAAGCAGGGCAGGAAGGCAGATGATTTGGGTGTTAAGCCTTGCTCGACCTTGGTGACGTGTATAAATCTGGGCAAATAACCCCATTGCTTCTCCTTTAAATTGGAAATAACTCACAGAAAGTCTTTACTTTTTAAATGAACCATACCTTGAGCTGCACCTCTGAGTGCAAGGTGTTATAAATGGGACTTATGTTGATGTAATGGACCTGTGTCTCCTCTTCTGAGGCTACTTGGAGGTTGGCTGACTTGTTTCCAGGACAGATTCCCAGTGTTTGAGAGGGCTTTGCAGAAGCAAAGATGCTTCACTTAGGGGCCCAGCAGCAAGAGGACTTGTTTTCCCCATGGATCCAAACCTGCTTGACAACCTCATTCCTCCCCACCACGTAGCTGGCTTCACAAAACCCATCCCTGATGCGCACCGCGGAGTTGAGGAGAATTGCTTCAAGCCAACCGAGAGCTGTGTATCTTCTCGTTCCCACCAGCCCCAGCTTGTCAGGAAGGCTTTCTGCAGCACAGCACTGGTATCTGCGATGACGCAGAGCAGTCAGTATCGCTTGGCTGCTCAGAGAAAAGAATATTTTTGCGGCAGATCAGCAGTTTCTCACTGGGGATGTGATGTCCTTGGAGGTTCAGCCCTCTGTTACCCTGTATCACCCTCAAGGTTTGTCCATGTATTTTGGTTAGAAATCCTTTCCCTCGAACATAGCTGAGCAATGATAAAGCTTTCCTGTGCACTGCAGTCTGTGATCCAGTGACACCCCAGGGTACCTGGGCCCTGCCACCTTGTTACCCAAAGGGATCTGGGGAAGCTCAGCATCCAACAGCATCTAGCTCCAGTACAGCCAGACCTGCAATGCTGCAAGAGTTCTATAATTGAGAAAGATTTGTGTTAATTACCTACTTACCTGTGAAAACCTTAAAGTTCAGAATTAAGGGCAAGGAAATTATACTTGGGGGATATTTTAATGAGCAGAAAAACTTGCACTTTGTCTCACAAGTAATTTTTTACATTAAAACTTCCTGGGCTTTATAATTAGAAATTAAGTTTTGTGAACTGCTGTTCAGAAACGATGGGGAAAAAATGGTTTATTTCCCACCCCCTCCATTTTCTTTATCAATGCTCTGAGGTTTGTTTTCCAGCGGTTAATAACATAGCACTTATGCCCACCCTGTCTCACAGGGGAAGTTTAAATCTACAGGGTGCTTCTGGTTCACTAACTGCCTGAATGAAAAAAAAAAAAAAAAAAGAAAAAAAAAGTAAAATCAGAACTAATGCAAGTGTTTGGCTGTTCGGGACCAGAGGAGAAGGTGAAGGAAAGGCAGGCGGTGTGGGGGCCACGGGCCCCCCAGGGACTGTCACTCTCCTGGCTCATGGGAGCTGGTCTGATGGGCAGAGTCGCACAGGGGGAGCTGCCCACGGCAGGGACAGTCTCCTCCAGAGGATCTGGCACCATGCAAAGCACTTAATAAATGACAATTTTGAGGCAGTTGGGTAATTGTACCTCTCTGCTGTATTCCTGAGTTCAGTTCACACTCCAAGCTCTTGGACTGAGGCAGGTGCCACATTGCTCTCTGCAAAGCTAATTTTTTGAAAGGGTCTCTTTTACTACATATTTTTGCCTCTCTACTCTGGGTCCAGGGGCAGGAGAGCTGCTGGCCAGCTTTTCTTCTCCTGAGGTCACCCATTTACTCTGCCATTCCTAATATCAACAGCTGTAGCCCAAGCCATGCAAGTGTGGTGTTTTAAAGGACAGCACTCACCATTTGAGGCATAAGAGCAGATGTGATGGTGAGGATTGGGGTGTGTGTGTGTGAAGAGGCATTCACCCTTACACCACTGTTGCAGGACAATGCCAGCGAAGGAAGCTGCACAGGGAAGAAAGAGGTCAGAAATAGCAACCGAGAGGCTGTGTATAGCTTCAGACTGCCTTCTCATTAATCTTGGAGCAAAGTCACTTAAAAATAACCATGACCTTCATTCTCCATCTATTTGCATGAAGCTGTTTAATTGTTGCTGTTCCATGGAAAAAGACCACAGCATGCATGGGCTGAGTGGTTCTCAAGTGACCCAAGCTCAAAGGGAGAAGGGCTGATGGGGCTTAGACTTGGTGCTCTGGAGTTCAGACAACTACTTGGGGGGAGGGGAAGATGCTTATCTGAGTTGGGCAGCTTGCAAAAGGCAGGAGGCCACATCCTCAGGGCCTGCTGTGCATGCTTTCTTGCTTGAGAAAAGCAGATATAAGGGAGAGGTGTCCAGCGAGCATGCAGCAGTACAATGAGCCTGATGGATGCTCGGCTGCAGGAGGAGGCTTGCAACCACAAAAGTGGGTTTCTCAAATCTGGAAGCTGGGTTTTTAAGCCCAGAAGCAGACTTGTCAGTGGAAACATTTGGGGAACAGCTGGTATCAGCTATCGCTGCCCCTCCTTGTCCATGGGGATGGATTGCATTGCTGTGAATTACTGCGTTGGCGGTAGTCCCTGTTCACACCCCATGGCTCGGTAAAATCGTAAGCTGGGGATGGAAGATGTGGAGCATCAGTTCTGGCTTTATGCCATCTGGGAGTTAGTTGTCTGTGTGAAGGCAATCCTCGGGTACCATTTTGGTGAACTTTTAGGAGGTTTTTACTGCCCGAGAAGCTGGTTGTGAGGGACAAAGAAATTTGGATCTAGACCACATGATCTGCATATAGCAGAAATCTGGATACGCCCAGAAGGAAAGAAGGGAAATTAGGACAACAGAAGTTGATGGGCTGAAAACTTAATGTGTTGAAAAATTTGACCTGAACTCAGGCTCTTTCCCTTTTTCTTTTCCTATGTCACTATTGGTTTCATTTTTGATTTTTAATATTACTGCTCAGGATAATTTTTTCTCCCGAATTAGGAATAAATTATATCAGCTAAATGCCAGGCTAATGTGTTAATTCTGTTGCAATGCAGTGGAAAAGTCATATAATAGAATTCCCCTCCATGTACTTTCTTCTGATTCACTGTGTCTCAGCTAATAGTTTTGCAGCCCGGTAGATTTTGAGTAACTGAATAACAACGCAGAAGTTTTCTCTTTATTGCATCCATCTGCCACACTAGGCTGGAGAGCAGCTCCTTGTAATACACTTAGAATAACACATCTGCTGCTGTATGTTGCAGTACAGGGTCCCAGCCCCTTCCCTTGCTTTCTGTGACAAACAAGCAACAGAATGACAAATAAAGCCGTGGTTGCCTTTGTCAGCTCCAGCTCCTTGTGCTGCAGGCTAGATGAAATACCCCCACAATCATGGCTCCATCCTATATTTATTTAAAAATATTAAACTATTTATAATGGAGAGGTCATCAGCATGCTGCATTCATTAGCAAGGGCTCCAGGGAAGAGACGGCAGTGAGCAAAAAACACAAACAGGCTCTACACAAAAGAAGCAGCAAAGAAGCATCCTTTAGAAATGTCAGTGCTGAGCAGCAATTAAACGCAAGAGAACTTAAAATACAGGGAATTTCAATAGTCCGAGTACAACAGCCAGCCCTGGCTGCCAGGAAACACATGGTGGGATTCCCATGGATGCAAGGGTAGAGGATCAGAGCTGTGCTGCACAGCAAAATGTAAATGGATTTTCTTTACGAAAGGAAGGATGAAATTGCTGCTTGTGTAGAGAACCGACAGCGGTGAAGGCAGGCACATGGCACGTTGGGGAGGGAGGCAGGCAGGCTTGGGTTCATGCAAAGGTTGCATGCTGCAGGGTGCTGAGCACCTCTCTGAACTGTGGGGTGGCTGCCAAGCTGCGCACAGGTGAGTGTGAGGTCTCTGCCAGGAGCAGGCTGGAAAATGTTACTTGAGGGGAAGAGGCTGCTCTGTGTGATGGGGTGCGAGACCAGCATCAGGTCAGGTTGCTCAGAAATGGCCATTTGACCTTGCAGAGTGCTCCTGGGCTTCGCAGGGCAAGTGGGTGTTAGAATCAAATGATAAAAGGGGGAGTGCGGGATGTGCTCTCTCTTGGAGAGTGTTTCTGAGCAAACAGGAACTTGTCCAGTAACTAACTACATTTGAAGTAACTTAACGCTATTGCAGTGGTTTTATAGCTCTTAGTCCCCTTCACTCTGTCTCCCGCTGAAATCTGTTCAGAAGAGCTGTTACACCTTGTGCAAGCGCCGTCCGGTCTCTGCTGACTTTGCATACAGGCAAAAGCTAACCGTAGTACTGAAGCTCACATTAGGATAATGAATTGGAAGAGGTCAGAAGAGATGAATATTTCATCTTTGGCTTGCCGTGCCCTTTCAGAAATTAATTTGCACTGGGCAGTTGTGTGGTACTTTTCCTTTTACATTCCCTTTTCTCATCCTTTTTTAAAATAGACGTGGATCACATCCAAAACCCAAAGTGCTCAGATGGGCTTTGGGGCTGTCCTTGGCTCTTTATACTTCCCATTTCCCAGGCTGCCCTCTGAAAATGTGTTTTTAGAGGTTTCTCACTCCAACTTTTCCCTTACCTGCCCACAGGATTTTCATATTTTTAGTGACAACAGAATTGCAGCCCGTGCAAAGTGGCCAAAACAAAACCCAGGGCTGTATTTCCCTTCCTTCTCCACCCCAGGGTCTTCCCCCTCCCTGGTTTTTGCCTTTGCTCTTTCTCCCCCTCCCCTCCCCTCCCTGCCTTGAAACTGCACTAAAAATTTCCCAGCTTTTAGGAGTCCCTGCAGGCATGGAAGGAATGATCCTTAATTCCCAATTTCCATCCTACTGCTGGGCTCAGGGCATTTTATTTCAATGTAGAATTATGCAGAAATTCCTGCAGGGACTTTTCACATCCATATTTCCTTGTAGCACTGCTGCTGAATCATCTAGGAACTGAAACTTGCTTGGCTGGAGAGCAATGTGCTTTTATAAATTATCAACATGCTGAAATTGGCCCTTGTCCAAAGCAAGCCTTCTACTTTGCTAATACGCCTTGAGTCTAATCCCTGTCATGTTGTGGAGGACGAATACGAGTCATCTCCGGCTGGTAAGGCTGGACGTAGGGCCTCATGACACACACAGGAGATGGAAACTGGGAACATACATGCCAGGAGCAGCATTATAGCCAACATACTAGAAGTACAAAGACAAGTCTGTTGGTTCAGATATTGTCTCCAAAGAGTCATCAGGGAGCAACAGCTCCCAAGAGCAGGCACAAGTAATTCACTGCAGGTAATCCTCTGACGGGCTCCTTTCTCCCAGTTTTGGTCCTCTGCTGGGCAGTGGACTGTGTCTGTCATTGTACAATGCAATTCTGTTTCCATGGATCCAGATTTTCAACTAGAAGCTCATCTGATGCAAGACAGGAGTGTTAAGACTTAATTCTACAGCAATAAAAAGAAATGAGCCTAGCAGTAAGATGGTGTTGAGAGATGTATGGGAGATACAATGTCCATCCATACGTGGTGCTGTTATGGATGGATTTCTTGCACAGGGTTTTGCTAAGTGGTCTTGGGATTGCGGAAAGCCCCCATGACCTCATGCGGGCAGCTGGGAGTTGACCTGTTCCTGCTGTGTGATGGGAGCAAAATCCTGATTTATGCCTGCTGCAGTGGCTGCCCGTGACAGGTCTGGCAAGCTGCTGTCAGCAGAACTGCGCGGTGGACGCCTTGACCTCCGCTGGGCAGAGCAGGAAGGTGGAGCTGCTTCCTCGTCAAGCCTCTCTGCCAGAGACATGATTCAGATATTACAGTTAATTGACTGCGCTGATCTTGCTGCCAGGAAGGGATAATATTCAATGAGTCGCTTGTCTTTCGGTTGCTGCTGTCCAAGACCCTGCATGCACCTTATAAAAACCAGTCCTGTGACTTGGCTGACTGGTTGCCTGGAGGTCCAGGCTCTCCCACGCCCTCCCCGTCTCATTTTACCTGCTGCTCTGCTTAACCCTCCGCGCCTTGCAAGCACTCCCCTGGGGAGGAGGTGATGGCTATTTACTGAGTGACCCAGAGCGAAGATGGGATTTGTTGCAATTTCCCCATATCTCTCTGCTTCTTATTAAAGCCTCACTCCACAGAGGCGGGGGTTGCCCTGCAAGAGGCTAAGGATCCTGGTGGAAATTAATGCTGTCAGCCCTTGGTAGCAGAAGGATCTTGACTCAAAGCAGACCAGAACTCGCTGCGGGTACTGGCTTGAAACACCATCAGTCCACAGCCCCATTGTGCTGGGTTTTGCATATTTTTATGGACAGCCCTGAGCTTGCAGCTGGAGGGCATGACGAGATAAGAAGCCCACGTGGCAGATGAAAACTGATCAGCCCCTTGTGCTGCTGAATATGAAATGAGGAAGGAAGCTTGTAAATACCACACCAAGGAGGCTGGCGTGTGCCGCAAGGATGGGCTGGCGGTCGTACAAGCCCTAGCACTGCTGCTCGCTTCTTGGTCTGCTCATCTGCCACCCAACTGGAGTTTATTTGTTAACACTTCTTCCCAAAGCTGGCTCCCAGCAGAGCCACTGCTGAACTGGCTTGCTTCTCTGTGCTGCACTGGAGAGCAATGCCAGGCTGGAGGACGAATGAGCATATAGCTGACAACTCCAGGATCTGGCCCATCATACTCTTGTGATGATGCTAATGCTAGGAAAATATAGAGCAAACAATGCTGCAGGAATAACTTAGCCCACATACGCTATACAAGAGCTGTTCCCATAATTTTTGCTCAGTCCCCGACTAATTTAGCATGCGGGACGGGCTGGCAGATTATGCAGCGAGACATGCTAATTTGGGCCCGCGGTTCCTGTGAAAGAATGACGAGACACTCTGGGAGACAATGTGAGCTAATATTAGGCACCAGGCAGGGAGTCAGGAATCCTAATCCCGACTGCCACTGACCTGCTCCCAGGCCCTGAATCCCTCTTTGGAGCTGCTTGGAGAAAAGGAGCATCTCCCTTTATGTTTGGCCAAGTTAGCCCTGGGAGCTGTTTATCCCAGCCAAGGCTTCTGGCTGTTATTATATATAAATAGTAATGATGATCATAATCTTTCCATAGCGGGTATGGCATTGCAGGAGTAGCGCCTCATATCCAAGATGCTGCTTTTGTTGGACCAAGCTCATACGTGCAGTAGATGCTGCCTTAGCATGAAGATGCTCTTGTGGGACCAGCAAGCAGCAAGTTGAACAGGGATGTTTCTGTGAAGATAGAGCATCAGACACCGCCATGAATTCTTCTGCTTCAGTGCTTCAAAAAGCAAGACAGGGTTTGTATATCTTCCAAATCACTGAGTGATATCTTGTGGTGTGTTAATTGGCTCTGCTTCTGAGAACATTTATGTGTGTGCTCAGCCTTACACATGTGGCTTGTCTGATGCCTGTAAATTACTCTCATGAGCAAAGTAAAGCCAGTCCCCAGATGGCTGCAGGATCAGGGCCATGCTGCGTGTTGCTGCCTTGTCTGTCGTGGCTTTTGCCAGGATTATAGTTATGATCCAGAGAGGGACCTCCCAGCTACTCCTCCCTGCTGAAGGGAGAGCACATCGATACTACTCTGCAGGAACTCCTTCCCAAATCTTCAGCTTGTCCCATCATTGTGCCTTATTGTTACCTTTTTATTTATTTCTTTTGATGTTGTTGAGGGTACTTGGGCAAACTTTTTGTAAGGATGAAATCAATTCTCTATTATAGAAATCTTCCCCCTATTCAGAGTTTCTATGGAGGAAAAGGGATTTCTGCTCTTTATTCTGTATACAGAATTGCTATTAATATTCTATACTTTGATTCTTCACTTTTGAGGAAAAAAAACCCTGCACAGTAGAGCTGGTGGACAAGATACTGCACTGATTCAATCCCATGTGCCAGTTAGTTTTGGAAAGCTGAGCTTTTGTGGCTAGTTTTATTTTCAGACCAAATAATGAGATTGACACCTTTAATTAGCTCCACACAAGCTGTTTGAACCAGGCTGTGCTATGGGGAGAGGTGGGTTATTCTGAGCTTGTTTCTTCTTGCTTTTTTTCTGTATTTAAGCCACCAGACTTGAATACCCATCCATCACAAGGGACTTAATCAACATGCAGCATCTTTGAAAGGTTCAGGCTTTGCCTCTTCTTTATGGCGCCATAAAGACTTACAGCAGAAGTCTTTCCTGATTTAGCTGTCTCGTGCTAGTTTTCAGGATTTTTAGGGGGATTGAATAGCAAGTTTTATGTGTTGCAGACAGAGAAAATAGAGAGGAGATACAGAACATGGGATGGAGAGATGGTACTGTGTAGGAAGCAGGGGAAGGATGGGGAACGGCATCTCCATTAGCCGCAGCAGAGCTGATGGTAGAGTTTGAGGATGTGATGTGGCTTTCTGTGTATCTGCAGAGGGAAGGAGGAAGGTAATAAAGGAGGAGAGAATGAGACTTTCAGGGTCTGAAGTGAGTTTGGGCGAGTGTTGGTGCCTTGGGCAGTTGTGTTGAGCTCTCACGCCACAAATCAGAGGTGAGCCCTTTTCCTTTTTGAGCAACAGAATCAGAAAGTGGGAGGTTTATCAGCTGAGACAGATGAATTGGGATAGCTTATCTTAGCAGGGCAGAGCTATTGTCTACTAAAAAGTCTCTGGTAACTCATGTGGAGTCATTAAAATAGCAAAAGAAAAATTCCTAGGGAAGAATGTGACTTAATATCTACCAGACTAGGGGCAGGAACTTGTTCCTTCTATGACTAGATCATAATCAAGAAAGACTAGAAAAGTCAAGACTTTTCTTTTTTTTTTCAATTTTTTTTTTCTCCTTTTTGGAAATAGTAGTTGGAAATGCTTCTGTGTGTACCAGACTTCCACTCCCATAAAATCTGCCTGAAATGGATAAAAGTTGAAACATGTGGCAGGCTCAGCTTCCCTTGCAAAACCAATCTGATCCTTGCTCTAACCAACAGGCTGTGCCCTCTCCCTCTGCTCCTGACTTCTCGGGAGCTTTCCAAGGCTGGGAGCAGCCTGACTCCCTCCTTGCCAAAAAGCCGCACCCACAGCAATCATATCCTGGAACAGCAATGGCTTCTGCAGGGGAGATATGCCTGAAAAGACTAATAAACTCAAGAGCACAAATGCTAATGAAAGTTAATGAGATCTACTGTTTTTAATTGTGTAGGTT
>VYZV01006000.1:869997-888182 GCA_013401275.1 Pandion haliaetus | reverse complement strand
CTCCCATCTTTCTGGTTTTTTTTAAAATGCTTTATTAGACAGAAATGTAGAATGCAAAAGCATATTTTTAAAAATCATTAAATATTTTTGTGGTCTGGAAAGCAGTTCCCTGTGCCTGTCAGTGATAGCCTGGCATCTGCACGCTGTTCTGCACAGAGCGGGGAACTCCCTCGTGGATCAGGATCATAAGCATAGAAAAGGAGAGCGTTTTAATTAAAATGCATTACTTCTATGTTGATTAAAAATCTCATTATGGGGATGGCAACTGTCATTCAACAGGAGGTGTGTGGCACTAGAGCAGGCAGTGAAGGAGTGTGAAGATTGTAAACACGTTTTTAGCTATGATTCTCTTCCTCTTCCCAGTTCTTAGTGCCTAATCAACTGGTGCTGAAGTGGTAGGGCAATATTAGCCTGGAAGTGTATATGTTTTATTGCCTTGTCTATTTTTATGACATTTACAAGGCTGGAAAAACAGGAAATTTACTATAAATAAGTCAGTCATCTGCAAGCATGAACAGAGAAAATAACTGTTCTGACCTTGCACTTAGTGGAAGACAAGGGACTAGGAATTGAAGCATAGGTGGGATAGGCTATGCACAGGCTTTATGATTAAACTAGGGTTTATAGACTTACAGGTCCACATGCAATATTTTTTCTTGCTTTTGTGAGTTGTAAGTTTGAATAGGTTCCCACAAAGTACAAAAAGGGGGAACCTATATGAATTCTCTTAATTGGAATAACAGTATTTAATACTGCTCATATGGGATTTCCTGGTCCTTTGCTTACCCTGTGAGAAAGAGTGAGGAAAGCTAAAGAACTTAAATGAAGCTTTCCCTTTCTTTTCCCCTTTTTTGGTATTACGTTTAAGAAAAAAAATATACCACTATAGTTGCCTGGTTTGAGGGGAGAGAGAGGAAGAATCTGCTGCCATGTATCTTAGTAACTTTCAGAACTGTCAAATGTGTGAAAAAACCTTCAGTTAACATGTAGTGCTTTTATGACTGCCTGTTTCCATCTTACATCTGTGCCTGAATTCTGATGAAATTGGCAATTGACTCCTGTGGAGTTAATAAATGCATTTTTATTATTACTTGGTCTGAGAGTATAGAATTAATAGATTGAATTTTAGGAGCAATGGTCGCATGTTCTTGTGTAAAGCTGGCATTGCCTTAACACAATGATTTCTTGGCTGTATTGTGAATATTGTAGCTTCCTTGAATACAGTTCACATATTTCAGAATAGCTCACTTGGATAAATCAATAATAAGATTGGGCTCACTGTTTCTTCTTATGTATTTCGATTAACAGAGTCCAGCAAAACAGAACAAGTTTGTCATGCCATACTTCACAAAGGAAGAATTANTTTTTTTTTTTTTTTTTTTTTTTTTTTTCTCCTTGCTTAGATGACCTATGCCAACATACCAAGCCAGATGCTTGGTATGGGAAACTGTCAAAGTTAATGTTTGTACGCTTCTTTTAAAATTCTTTTTTGGTTCTCCGTTCAACACTTTGCTTCCCTAAAAAGTCTCAGGATCCCAAGCTCTAAATGACCAATTGCTTTGAAACCAGGAGGTATTGAGATCAGTTTTTGCAATTAATAATTTTCATAGTACATTGCAGCTGGGATGATCCCACAGTACGGAGGAGTTGTGAGGGTTTTGTGGTGGTTTTGGCTTTTTGGGTTTTTTTTAGGCCTACACAGGGCAAACAGGAGCAGGCGTGATCCCAAACAGAAAGTCACTGTTTACCCAGCGCTATCAGCTTCATTTGTTTCTTTTCAAACATTAACTTGACCCTAAAATAAATTCTGAAATACAGTGCAGTGACTCAACGCTTCAATGTCGGGCTGGCATTTGCTATACGAGGCAATCATGAAATGTTGAAAATGGTTACGAGTACTAGTCGAAATGAAACCAGCTTCTTTCAAAAAGTTTGCACGAGCTGGTATTTGGACCTTTTCCTTTTATTTTCCTAAGAGAGCTTGTGAGAGAATTGCTGTCTGGGATACTTTTTTTTTTTTTGTAGAACGTAAAAAAGAAAAAAGAAAGAAAAGTTGATGCATCTGTAAATTTTTGTGTGTTCAGTAGTTTAGCAAACACTAGGAAGCAGAGTGTCACTTTGGTGGTGGGTGACACTGAACATCCCATGCTAAGTAGGTTATGTCGGGGCCTGGCATTGCAGGGACCAAAAGCGAGTGCTGATGCACGCGTGCCTCCCTGAGATATAGCAGAGCTTGCATTCGGTTTAATGTGCACGCCGCCGCCTCTGTTGGTTGGGCCAATGAAGGGAAAATGTGTTTAGAGAGCGAGTGCTTGCTGTTCCTAGGAGTTTACTTCTGCAGCGTCACACATGAGCTCCAAAAAGTGTTTCCCTTTAGTCTTTGTGTAGCTGAGTGCCAGTCACTTGCACAGTGAATTCTGTAAGTTGTTTTTTCATTTGACCCAAATTCTTTTAGGACACAAGTGGATTTGAAGTGGAGTGAAAGATTTGCCATCCGAAAACCTGGGAGGTGTTCGTGCATTTTAGATTTATAAGGCCTGTTTTCAACAGTGACCTGCTGGGATGAGCATTGTGCAGGCCTAGTCACTACTGAAATGTTAAATAAAAAAAAGCTGAATCTCTTTTTTGCATCACTTCTAATATGTTTTGCAACAAATCAGTGGTATTCTTTCTTTCAAGTAGCACTGCATTTAGTGATTGTGAAATGTGTCTGTGTATTAAAATAGTGCTGTGAAGAAGACCTTATCTTTACTATGCCTGAGTTTACAGCATAGTACTTCTCAGGATTTAGAAGTTGATCCTGCTTGTGGCAAACCAGTCATCCATGCTCTCCAGAGCCGTGAGGTCGCACCCCAGAGATGGACGTTAGAGCCTAAGTGCCACGTCTTTGCTGTTATAAATATTTTCAGGAATTAATACGATCCTTTTAATGGCATGAAATGGGATTATGTTTTCCACAATAAGGTTAATCTTTCCACCCATTGAGATGGGACTCCAGGCTCCCTCTTTATGGCCAGTCAGATCACAGAGCAATTAAATCACAATTATAGTCTAATTACAAGCAGTCATTCAACATCATTGCAAAATAAGATGTTAACATCAGCCTGAGTGTTGTTTCGGTTTATTTTTTAAGACCAAGTTACAACTCCTGCATGAGTGAATTATTGACTTGCTATTGTGAGATTTAAGATTCATCTTCCATGTATCTTGTTAGAAGTCTTAAGAAATTCTTTTAACAGGTTTGAAAGCCAAACCATCAGTAGCTCCTTGTGTTCCCGTGTTTGGGATTGCCATTTTTCCCTAGCTCAGGCAGCGATCATTCATGGATCTCTTCTGTTTCTGTGTCTCTTTATCTGATGCCTGAGAAATACCCCTACTCCTTTGACAGGGAAAACATTTGCCCAAGGGCAGCTCTATTAAGGTGTAAATAAAGATCTTCTGAGTAGTACTTTTGTGGCTGTGCAGAACTGATGATTTAGGCCAACACATCGCTCATTCCTTAGATTTCTTCATCCCTCAGTTTGAAGGTAACTGAGAAGATGCTGTTGCCTCAAAGGCTTTTTCTCTCTCATTAGCAAGGTCTGAGCTGTGGGCAAGGGTAGGATCCTTGGGACCTCTGTTGAGGTTTTTTAAAATAATTGACCAAGTTTGTTATTTACATTCCCTTACTTTAGTCCAGACACAAGCTATGCTTGCTAGTTATTTCAGGTGTTGGGGTTTTTTTGGGGGGGGGTTTTTTTTGTTTGTTTTTTTTTTTTACACTCCCTCTTGACTTCGACTGGAACTCGTAAATCAAGGCATATGGATTTTGATCTTTGTGTGCTGCAAGTGACTTAAATTTCTTGGTGAAAAGCATAGAGTACTGGTTATGTATGAACAAGTGCCATGAATTTGTAGAAGGACTATGAAGAGTTTGAGGCAAAATGTTAGCCGAAGGCAGGGATCCTTGCCATGAGCAATTGGTGGTACTTGGAGAGCTGGTACTCAGACCCTCCATCCCTTCTGAGCTCCTTCCAGCTCTGTGTCCCAACTCCTGGAGCAGCAAAACACGGGATCCTCCTGGTCCGTGTATCTGCAGAATTTTTCTGTAGCTCAGCTGTGAAAAAGTTTTATTTTTGCCTTTTAGAAACTTGAGTATTAAGTGACCTTTTTGCGCCAAGGGTGCAGGGATGGGTCGTGATCTATGAAGATCTTATCCGCTCCTGTTACCCTGTCACCCGAGGCACCGCTTGCAGGAGGGAGAAAACAGCAGCTTTTTGGCACTGAGTGACAACGCTGCTGAGCGTGCAAGACCAGCTCCTGCAGAAACATAATTTTCACCGCTATCATCATTTTCTCTGTCTCTCTTGACACTTGATATTTTGTTTTCTCACTTTATATTTTGGTCTCGCGCAACTTGCTTTGACTTAGCTGTTGTGGTGGTTTGACAGGGAAGGCTCCGAGTCCTGAGGGAGCCGGCAGTCCATAGAGATCCAGTGTGTTTGATGGTTTAAGTTTGGGATTCCCTGCAAGGATCTGGTGTTGGGAAACAAACCTAAGCCTGGGATATCATCCAGAACTTGTTTTCTACTGATCTGATAGAGAGCTGTGGATGAGGCTGCCTGTTTCCAGAGCAGCTTGGTAGCTTTTACATTGGGCTGGTATGTTGGCAGATTTGGAATTTTTTTCTTTATTTTTCTTTTTTGCTTTTCCTTCTAGACCAAATAGGTGGGCCAGCATCCTTCTTGGCCCTGCAGGAGCAGCATGGCTCAGGGTAGCTGGGATATTTTTGTTGAGAATCCACCCTTCAGTTTCCAAAGGTCAGACACTCCATCCATCCTCCCTCCTGTGACATTTTAAATGGTTTCCAGAGCTATTCTGCTGCTATGGGCTGGAATGATGGCACTGCTCTCTCTGCTAGTCCCCAGTCCTGACTTTGGCATCATTTGTGCTGAACTGTTTTGCGTTAGTAATATTATTGAAACCTAAGTAAATTCTTTTTTTTTTTTTTTTTAACAGCCCCTAGTATACCTTGGAGAAACAAAATAGTTTTTTCTTCAGGTCCTGGCGTTTTGGGTTACATTTTTACAGACTTGGCTTTTGGCTAAGAACAGTTCCTGTTTTTATATTTGAGAGGGCTTGTATCATAACTTAAAAGAAAAATAAGGTAAAAGCAGTTATTGGATTTCATTGACTGTCCCCTATTAGACTAAACAGTAGCGCTTATTACACGGTGTGAAAATAATGCAAAGCGCCCTGTCCTCATAATCGAACAGGAAAAAAACAAACAAAGCCTTTGGGATGACTTGCAAAGTGGAACAGATGCCCTTACAATTGCAAGGCATTTGAATAAGGAATCAGTTTTGCATGGTTTGCTAATCTTTGACTAAAGAGTTCATTGTCTTGGATTATACATCTGTAATTTTGGAACCCTGAAGTCAATGCCTCAGTACAATTAGACTGGGAAGAGACTGACTTTTCTTTCTTCATATCCGTAATCACAGAGGCTTGTTTTTTAAGGGGAAAACCTCAACTCTGGGTTTTTCATTTAGTTATTAACAAAAAGCCTTTGAAAAAGAAGCTGCCTAAAATCCAGCCACTCCCTCAACACAAACAAAGCTGTGCAGATATTGTGGTCTTTCAAAAAAACCCAACTTTGATGTTCAACTTCTCTTATTCCAGTGGTGCAGATCCTGTGCTAAGTGGGTGTTAGTCCAAACTGATGACAGACACAGATGTCTCTGATTTTTTTGGATGCATGAGAGAGGGGAAGGCTACCTCCCAAACAGGCTGAACTGGGCAGGTGAGGACCTGGGCTGCAGAATAACTGTGAAAAGACTTTTCTGAAAAACGGCAAGGAACACACCTGTCCTCCTCCTTTCCCAAAGGTGTGTGTAGAACTCCCAATTACAATTTAAGTGTCAGGGATGTTACCTCATCGGAAAGTAACTCCTGAAACACACAAAGTATGTTTAGAGAGGAGACATTGCTTTATTCTGCACAGGGTGCAAGGTGGAAGATTTCCACAAATCGAGCACACCTACTGAGGTTTTCAGTCCATGCTTACACACTGCAGTTAAAGCACCACGCCTATCTAATACATATGTTCCATCTAACTATTGCATATTCATCATGTTGAGCAAGCATCCCAGAGTCTTCTACGCCTGTGCGGGGGGGTCTCTGGTGGTTTTTGGTGGTCTTCAGTGGTCCTCTGGGGAAGAATACCCCTACTCCTTTTGTCCTCTTACGGTCATGCGTCATCTGAGGACACCAGGGTCTTTGCTTCTCTTGCCCACCCGTCCTTTCTCAATGCCGAAGGCGGATGTATGTCCTCAGTTAGCAAGTCTGTGACTCTGAAATGTCCGTTATCTGGTGCCTTGACTATTATCCAAACACTCCTTAAGCATCCTCTATTGTAAGCAGAGTCTCAAACTAGATAAGCTTTACCTTGAGTACACATAATTTAAACAGTCCTTGAATAGCAAGCATATCGCACTTCTTATGTTTTAGGCTCGTTTTTGGTTTTTTTTTTTTTTCTTTAAGCTATCACCGCCTTCTTATTTGTTAATCAGTCTTTTGAAAGCTTGAGGCAACGGGGTTACAGGAGGATGCTCCTGGGGCTTGGACCTGCTTGGAACAATTCACCGGAGCCTTGCTGGAAGCCAAGGATGGCTGGAGGAGAGGTTGAGAGAGACGGGCAGCAGGAGATACGTGGAAGATACCAAAAGCATCAGGTTGAGGAAAGATTTCCCTGTTCACTGCTGGATGTCTTACTGATGCTGTGGCCATCGCTAAAAGCAGAAGTAGCTGAGTGCTTTCTGCAGGACCAGGCAGGAGCGTGGCTGTCTTTCCAGCTGATGACAGAGTGGTCTAGACCAATGTCCTCTAATTCTGGGAACCCTAAATGCCTACATCGATGTACAATATAGCATGCAACTTTGCTGTTGAGTATCCTGTTAGGATACGGTGCCTAAAATAACTCGTGCTCCTCCAGGCTGTTGCTGGAGGACAGCCCACACGGCTCCCCTGCGCAGTGTGGGGACAGCTGGGGGACGCGTGGCACAGCTCAGCCCTGGAGTAGCTGATCCCCAGTGAGCCTGGGGAGAAGTCTGTGGTTTGGCTGGATTTGGGGACATTGTCATCTCCAAACTGAGTCTCCCCTTTGCAGTGCTGGCGCTGGTGCCTGGGGAAGGCATTACGGGACAGGATGCCTGGTGGGGCTTTGGCAGCCACCGGTCCATCCCAGGCTTTGTTCTCTCCCTGTCCTAAGGGTGAAAAAGAGGGATGATGCAAAACAAAGAATCATGTCCTTCTCTTTTCCCTGGTATGCTTTTTTCCTTAAACAATGAAGTGACTAATATAGAATATCTTCTTAATGTGCACCGATTGTGGTTGAGAGGAACAGCAGCAGCCTGTCTGCATGAGCATGTCCAGAGGCTCTGCTGGGTTCACAGTGGGGCACTCTGAGGATCACGGATTTGGTTGTTTTTGAAGAAAATCAGTAAGTTGTTTGTTTATTGGGAAGGGATAGCCTTTTTTGGTTTTGTTAGATTGTTTTCTGCCCAGCAAATGTTGTGTATTTGTTTTACATGCAAAATACCAAGCTTGCTTAGCAATGTTATATAGTGTTTTCTTAACTTTTGTATAGTCTGTGTGCACTGTGGAGTCCTCCCTGTCACCTACTATCTGCTGTTATTAATCAGAC
The DNA here is from genome assembly GCA_013401275.1 of Pandion haliaetus. Taxonomy (NCBI): domain Eukaryota; kingdom Metazoa; phylum Chordata; class Aves; order Accipitriformes; family Pandionidae; genus Pandion; species Pandion haliaetus. Next base: position 880,498 of record VYZV01006000.1, on the reverse strand, counting down.
CTTCCAAATTGAGATCTGAGCTGACAAATACTTTTCTACATTTACCATAGCTGTATGACCTCACGTTTTCTTTTTCTTTTTTTTTTTAATGAAGAAATATGGACATGCTGAGATTGTTGACCTAATTTCACATGGGGGTATTTTTGTCTGAACTTAACCATAGTCTATATAAATCCTTCATGTTGCAGGAAGCTTCGTTTACTACACGTGGAGCGAGGCAATTAAACCCTCAATAACTGGCTGTCTCTGGCTTTCTGCAGGAGGGGCAGAACTGCTCTGGGCAAAATGCAGACAGGGTGTTGAGGACACCAGGGCTGTGCTGGTCCAAGGGTTGGCTGCTCAGAGAGGTTATATATATGGGGAAAGTTTTATATGAGCACCCAGCCTAAGAGGAGGAGTTTGTGAAAATACTGTGTGTTGCCTATCAAAATGATTTGAATTCCTGGGTGAGGCTCCTGGAACATGTGACTGGTGTGCATATATGTGTGTGTGTGTATATATATGTTTGCTTTTTGCACTTTAGCATTCATATTGTCAAATGCTACTTCAGCAGAGCTCCAGAGTCAACTCTTCTTGTCTCTTTTTTTTTTTTTCTCTTTCTTTTCTTTTTAGTTTTCCCTTTTTAGCGGAAACTAATCCCATGACTCCAGCAGCTCAGACTGTCAAACAGCCAGTGCCATAGATTTTGCCGTAAGTGGCAAAATTTGTTGTTGGGCACAGCTATTTGAAAGCTGAAAAGGAAGAGTATGAAACCACCACCATTATGGCTGAGAATGGTTCCCGTGCCCATTACCTCATCACAAGATGCATGGGCAGCATCTGCTCCTGTAAAAACATTTAAATTCACTTCTGTGGCATTCCCCTGGTGAAACTGTTTCAGCGATACTTGTCCTGTAAATCATCTACAGGAACATGTTGGTTTTGAAAGATGGCTTGCTCATGAGATCTCTCTTGCTTTCTATTCGGGTTATATAACCTGGCTCCTGAAGAACCTCCAGATTCCTTTTTCCTGACAAATGCTGGGGGCAGCTGCTATCTGGACCTTTGTCTGGTCCCTGTGAGTCATTTGGAGATTGCAGGAGGGAAAACTAGAGCACACCTATAAACGTTATCTCAGAAAGGTGCCCAGTTTCGTTGTGCACACAGGTCTCTGGCATTTTAAAGGCAATAAAGTGGCATTTAGGTCCCTCATTCCAGAGGCAGGTGGCAGTTACACTTTAACAGGAGGTCATTTCTTTATGAGGGTGGGAGAAGTGGTGAATACTTGGGTGCAGTCTTTCAAGCCTGGTGAAGTCTGGGGCTCTCTCGTGCCTTGAACCCAAGAGAGTTGTCCCTGCCTGGATGCTTTGAAGGAGAGGGAGGGTGAAGACTAAAAAGACCCCAAGTAATGTTTGTAGCGGAGGGGAAGCCAGGCACAAAGGCTGTGTGACGTGGTCAGGATGCCTGTGACAAGGTTGTGGACCCACAAATCTCAGCTCCCCATCACTGTGCTGTGGGGCTCTGCTGCTTCCCAGATCCCCATTAAAACATGTGAAATGGATAAATGGCTTCAGCTGGAGCAGCTCCCTTCTGCACTGCCAGGCTGTCCTGCTCAGGTGGAGATTTGCCATGACAGTGTTTCCATCTAAAATACAAGCTTCTCCCTATAGGTTTGGTGTTGGTTTTTTTGTTTTTTTTTTTTTTACTGTGTGCTTGTAAAATATGTCAAAGGCTGAGATTTTTATCTGCTAAAGAGATGACCTAGGGACTGTCCAAGGTGTCTTTTCCATTTATTTTTGTTTTCTGTTGCCAGTTTTCCAGCTGTATTATTTCCAGCATCAACTGCACATGTATCAGTTTTTCCAGGAGCTAAATACAGTGGGGTTTTTTTACATAGTTCTGATCTGGGATGGGATATCTTGGTCACATTGCGGACTGGTAAGCAATTAGTATGTAAATTTGGATCTGCTGAAGTTCTTACATATGAGAAAAGCCCCAATAAAAATGAGTGCTTAAATTTAAGTATGTGCTAACGTAACACATCACAGAGGGCTTTTTCTGTCTGTCTGGATGTAAAAGATGCTGTAATCGGTGCTGAGGCTTGCCTAAACCAGTGTGGAAATTGCTCTTTGCCTAAAAGCCGGGCAAGTTGTCACAATCCCGAAGAACCCACTGACATTAAAAGGTTGCAGTGGATTAACCAAAACCTAGTTCAAATTGACTTAGTGTAGCTGGTGCATAACTCAGCCTGGTCATCTGCGCCCTGCTCTGGGACTGCCGTGCTTTGTGCTGGTTTGAGTCCCGAGACCGAGTGGGTGAGTTGTCACTGCATCTTGCTGTAACGGTGCTGCCTGCTCTCCCCTGAGGATGCTGGGGAAAACAAGGAAACCCTGGCTCCCAATCTGGCTCGTCAGAGTTAGCTTTTATTTCCAGTATTTTTCTCTCATTCGGTGCAGCATCTGCCGTAGCGGTGGCTGCCCAGATGGGATCTTGCCCCTGGCTGGGAGTACAAGTATTTTTCCGTGGTGCAATTTTGTTAGCAGGGAAGGTTACGTCAGCTGCCTGGCTTGAGCCCGGTTCAGGAGGTGCTAGATACAGGAATTTGTTGGTTGATTTCTGACAGAGTGTTTCTGCTGCCTGCAGCACCTCCCGCCCTCCAGGTCCAGGGGAGTGTTCTCACCAGGGAGTTTAAAAACTTTTCTTTAAAAATTTAGGGACTTTTTTATCCATTTTACAGACTTTAATTAAACCTGGCCTTCCTCTTTTCCTGTATTGATTGTGGATGGAGGTAGATTTTACAAACAATAGTCACACAGCTGATATTTGCTGCTGTTCTGCTTCTGTTGCTCCATTTTTATAAATCTCAAGTATCTTCCCAGCAACCTGTGGGCTGTGTCAGGCAGAGTCCACTCCTCCCTGAGCTCCCAGCTGAGCAAAGCCTTCCCATTAGCATCACCAACTGATAAACAAAACTTCATCAAGGTCTCTAAAGGACAGACCTTTCATGTATTAGGACACAGCAGCAGCACTGCTGAATGCTGATAGCTGTCTGAACCAGTGGCAGAAACAGTGGGGAATATTTATTGCTTATTTATTTCTTCCTCAAAGTCCCTGATGTAGAAGAGACCTTAGCATTATTATGCATTGCAGTGGATCACATTAGGAGGACTTTTTGCCATAAAAACATTGTTTCTAGCCCTAGTTTAGCAAAAAGATGATCTCAGACTCGGCTTTCTTTCAGATGATATTTCACATCTGTGCTTCGTAATATCCAGGTGAGCTTTAAGCTGTAATGTTTACAGAAAATATGTCCGAAGTTTCTCCTTCTTGGAGGTAAATAAGCAATGTTCACACTTATTAGCACCCGCTCACCAAGCTGCCTGAAACCAAGTTAAAAAATATGGAATGGTATTTGCATTGTTTTCCCCTTCTCTCAACTCTGCATTTCCTCTTCACTGGTCAAATCAAACAGCAGTGACATTTCAAAGTCTTCCTGAATGGCAAAATTAGAAATATTCCTTTTCTAAGAAGTCTGCAAGAGGTAGTTTAAACATTGCACACAGCCACTCCGGTAGGAAGTTGTTTAACTTGTCGAAATATCTCTTTTGCTGCAGAACCTCTATTGAAAATGACAAATTGCTTAAAGCAGTTTCCATGTTAGTCTTTAAAAAAATTCAGTTTCTTTTCATCCAGAACACGTGGAAGGCATTTGTGCACTTGCCTGACTCTTTCTCTGTCCTAAGGCTCACACTTGATGGCTTTGGACTTTATGTAATTTTCACACTCAGCTGCTTGGGTTTGTTTTCCTCAACTTTCTATTGAATGGGGATTTCCCATAGCTTAGACGTGAAAAGTAAAATGTGTCCCTGGCTCAGACTTTGGGGACCATGGGGAGAGCAGAGGAGGAATGCTCCAAGGTCTCTTTGCTTTTCAGAAGTGATGTTCAGAGTGTTGCGAAATCCATAATTTAAGCTGGAAAGTCTGTGTCCACAGCCAAGTCGTTGTACTGTCCTTTAAAACAGTCAAGCGTTGAGCAGTGTTAACGCTTCCCAAAATGACAAAACACCTTCTGGTTAAATGTTTTCAACTACTCTGTAGCTGTCACTTTAGCAGAAGGACATAGGCGGGCAGGTACCAGATGCAGAGCCATGCAGTTGGCTGTAACTGCTGTAAAAGTTAAAATTGCTCAATTGAAAAGGCTTTTTTATTTTTTTTTCTTGAAATCTCTTTTCTTTTTTTTTTTTTTTTTTTAAGTTATCATTGTGCTCAAGTGACCCTGCACAGAGCAGCACACTGTGTGGTGTGTATCCTGTGAGGATGTATTGCCAAGCCTGGCACTTGGGCTTGTGAAAGAAGAGGGTGCAGAAGAGAAGTGGGTCTCCTTAGCAATGATCGATAAATGGCAGGCTCTGAAAATAAGGTGGAAATTGTCCTTCTGGAGCCTTAACAGGCTGAGGCTTTCTGTGCTCTTCCTTTCACCTGCAGTGAGTTGCACCAGCGTATTAGTTTGCAGAGTTGCTTTTTGGTGGCCCTGCTGAAGCTCCCTGGGGAGATGGGTCCTTCCCCAGGGCCACGAGCAAAAGGTCGTGTGCGTGTCCGTCGACATCCTCCAAACTTGGCTGGAAGGCAGGCTTTGGGCTGCACCCAGGTCTGCGAAACTGAGGGCACAAGCTGTTCCCTTTCTGACTGGAAGGTGCTTTGCCCCACATGGCATCAGGTGAAAAGAAATCATCATTGCCCCATTGCTCTGCTTGAGCCAACCCTGTTGCTCAAGAGCAACAATTACTGAGTTAGACAGCAGTCAGGAGGGGATTTGAGGACAATCCAGATGCTTTTTCTATAACTTGAAGTCATGTCATATCCTGACACTTCTATTTTTACACACTTTTCTTGTAATACTTTTTTGTTCTTTTACCTGCTATGATCCCTTCATTTTTGGTGGGTTTGGGCTGGTGTGATATTTTGACTTTTTTTGTAGCTTTCTTTTCTTGCCTTTTAACGTTTGTTAGTGTTGCTGCTTTCTCTAAAATGGTTCTTAAAAAAGTAACAGTTACAAATTTTCTGGGGTCTGGCTTTGTTTTTCTTCTCATGAGTGGTTTCAAAATTAACTTGGTGCCAGAATGTTGCTGATTTCTTTGTTGGAGGATGTGCCGCTGCAGATTCAGGTGGGCTAGGGTCTTCTCAGTTGCTTTCCTGTTGCAAATACTGGTTAAAATGATCTGTTTTAGAAGATAGTGTTAGAAACTGGCACCTGCTAGTAAGAATAACCTGTCTCTGGGAGTGTGTCCTGATCCCCTGTAGGCAGAGGGAAGCATGGAGGCTTTATGTACCTTGTTTATGGTGGTGTTTGCCTTTTGTGGAATATCAGATGTTGCTTTCGGCTATTCTTGTTATGTGAAGAAATGTCTGATCCGTTTCTGAGCCCTGCAGAGCTCCCTGATATCAGGCATAAAATATTTTTTTAATGGATATTAAACCTGCCTTGCTGGCTCTTGCATCTCTGGCTAATAAAATCAGTGCGCCCCAAATACCCTGCAGATACCTATTGCAGAACTAACTTCTTTATTTATGTAACAAAGTGGGAGCTTTAGTCCCTTTCCTCTTGCAACATATCTGGGTCACTTTCTGCTTGTCCAACAGCCAGCATTGTCACAAGCAGGACTGGGTTGCTGTCATGTTCCCACAGTTTCATACCTGTGGCTGATAATTAACCCATCTCTTTAATAACAGTGCTGTGTTTGTTCTGATAACGTTTTTTCTTTCCTGCTTTCCATTTGTAATCCAGATTAAATGTACTCTCTTCCCAGCAAAACACTGGAGTTAATGTTCCACTGGAGATGTGCTAATAAAACCCCTTGTTACTTGTGTGGAGGGAAGTGAGCTTAATGCATTTGATTTAATATCTTGGGTCAAGAGAATGCACCAAAATGTAGGAGTAAATGTGTTTAAAATGCAAGTTGAGCACATGGGTGCAGGTACCGATCACCAACACTTGTAATAATTGACATACCAGCAAGATTTTTTTTTTTTTTTTTTGTTTAGGGCGGGCTGATTTTTAGAGAACACAGACCCAAATTCTGTGTGAGACTGTGCAAGCTGAGAGGGCAGACACATGATCTGTCTTAGCCTCGTTAGTTGGAAGGGGCTCCATCCCGCTTTGCTTGCTGTCCCCGCTGGAGCTGTGGCAGTGGTGGTTTTCGTGGGGCAAGTGATGCTGGGGTGCCTGGGGCTGCTGGTGGGTGTTTGCAAGGTCAGGTCTAATGGTAACGAAGGCAGCATCCTCCTGTGGCCCATTTCTGGGGGGATTTCAGGGCTGTGTGAGCAGGGAATAGTCCCTCTGTGAACACGTCAGGCGTATGCTTGCAGGGTTCAGAGCGTTCCTGGGTATGGGTATGGCAAAGCATACAACATTAAAATTAATGAGTGCTCATGCAATTTTAACTAGAATAAAAACTATTGCAAAACTTATGTGCTGAATAACACCAAAGTCTATTTTTCTGAGGAGAGATGGGTGTTTGTGGAGCCGCTGGGGCTTAGCTCTTGCATTGCTCCCCTTTCAAAGATGCCATGTTTTGATTTATCTTCCTTCCTCAGATTCTCCTTTCAGCCTTAAAAAAGCAATGCTTATCATCACTGTTGTCGGGAGCCTGTGCAGCAGTTTGAGTTACTGCCTTTCTGTTTCTAGTGCCATGTAAGCAACTGTAAATCTGTATATTATACAAATTTACATTTGATGGGATTTGTCCTGACATGTCCAAAGCTTCTGACTCTTGATTCCTTGTATGAGCAACTTCTTTAATATGGAGCCCTGGGGACAAGACCCAATTTAAAATAAAGTTGTGAAGGTAAAAACAGAAAGGCATGGACTGTACGCCTGTGGTCTACAACTAACCTAACCTAGGAGTTTAAATTCTGCTCTGCATTTCGTCTCAAGTGCTGCACCCCTAATGGCAACGTGAGCTTCTGGCCCGAGCCTTGCCTTAGCCAAGACAGAAGCTGTCTGGTGCGGGCTGAGTGTGACACCCGGGATTTCACAGTGGGAAGAGACCGATAGCATCAATTCCTCAGCTGCTTGTGGGACAATATTGTCTTGCTTTTGTCATGCGTACTGCTTTTACTTAGGTCAGCCTGGCTTTTGGAATTAAAAGATGCATACACATATCACCTTAAGTTCTTGTTGGTGTGGTTTTGGGTTGTATTATTATTTTTTTTATTATTTATTTTTACTCTGCCTAGTGTGCATCTCTTCATTCAGGAACAAGGTGGTTTTAAGTAGAGTGTAAACTGTAAAACTTCCATTAACTCTATCAAGTGATAGCAGTGCACCCCTGCTAACTCTTTGAAACACTTTGTCTCGAAAGTTTGCTACATCAGTATTATGAGATTCAAAGCTTTTTGCACCAGATGAAAGAGGAGGGCTTTGCTGTAAAATCCTGTTCTTTGCTAATCTGGCTTTTCTTCAAATATTCTGAAGTTTGATGCAAACTATCACAGAGCTTGCTGTGTGCTTTGTAAACCTGTAAAAGAGGAGTTGGGTGTATGTGTGAATACCTGTGTTAAGTAAATGAAGCAAGGATACGTGCCGTAGTTGCTTGATAGAGGCTTCTGTCATTTGGGACTCATTTTTCAAAGAACTTAATTTCTAATTCTAGATGATGAGATTTTTAAGTATGTACTGAGGCTGTTGAAATCAGTAGCTCTAAAGGGCCAGATTTTAAGCGATACCTAAAATACGCAGTTTCTTATGGAGGATGTTATATGCATGCACATAGCAGAAATTCATCACTACAAGGTCAAGGAGAGATCCCTATACGGCCAGAAACTTTTGGGGAAGAAACTTAGTGTATTGCCAGTTTGGGGCTAACATTTTATTTTTCTTAGATACTTTTGTAATTCTTTTTATGGGTACTGAATTACTTCTGTGACACACCACGTTGCAGACAAGGGCAAAAGTTTAGCAATCTGCAGTGCAGAAGGGCTGACTTCATTGCCGGCTGCTGATTCTGGCTGTGCGGCTCTTGTACCAGCCAATTAAACCCACACTCATTACAGCCTTTGTGGTTTGGAAGTGAAGTGTTCCTGCCTTTAACTTGTAGTTTTACAGGATGTTGGTTTAGGCTGGAGGTTTGCAAAGCTTGAAATCTTATATTTTCCTCTCGTATGCTCAACGGGTAGGGGAGGTGAACAAGGAGAGCTACATGGAGAGTTGCATACCGTGAAATGGGAAGATGTGCGTTTCTCTTTGACAGCATTGTAAACCTGCAGTCACCTCCTAAAATTTTCATGAAATACTGTAGTGTCTGATGTACCAAGCTGCTGCAAATAGGAATGGTCTCTGCTGTGGGGTCGGTCTTGAAAAAATGTCTAGTGCTGTAGGAAGTGCTGAGCATCCCTTCATGATCATATTCCTTCAACTCCTCGGGCACAGATTTGTGCCCGCCTCCCTCATGGAGAATTTCTGCCATGTTTGTGGACCATTTTGGGAAAGCTGCTGGGCAAAGAGGAGGTCCCTGAGGGGAAGGAGACAGAGATGGAACAAGAATGTGACCCTCTGAGCCATAACTGGTGACTGCGCTATTTTAAAGTCAAACTTAATTTTTAGCTCTTCATAAACAAATCTTTGTGCCAGCTTTTTATATAGCTCTGAAGTCAGTTGTTGTGGCTGCTGCTCTGCAGCTATAGCCTCCATGGGTGCCACAGGGAGAAGAGCTGCCCTCTTCTTCCCAAAATGCTTCTGGGCACTCGGGAGGACCTTTGGAGAGGTGCTCTGCAGAGGGACAAACCTTCCAGCTCTTCTGAACATTGTGTGACAGCTTCTTTATCCAGGGGTAAATAGATCTAATGGATCGAGTAAGATGCTGGACCCATTGCAGGTTACTATGGGAGTTGGTGTCCTTCATCCCATGACCCAAGGGACTGTCTGTGCCCCCAGTACTTTCATATTTGCCCTGGAAAGGTAGTATTTGCCCTGGAAATGCATTGTGCAGCATGGGCAGGGAAGCGGCAAGGATCCCATGTCTCAAGAGAGGGTTAGTGATGTTTAGTTTTCTTAGGACATTATAGCCCTGTTGATTTTAACTTGGAAGCTTCAGTGAAAACCACACACGCTGCTGTGAAAATTCATACTTAGTAACAAGTAAACAAGCGATTGAGCAGTCTGACTCGGGAAATTCCCTCCAGACCTCGTGGGAAGGAGGAGCTTTGCGTTTTTCTTTCTGTGTTTATTTTTAGTCTTGCACCTAACATTGCTGATAGTACCATTATAGCCCTGCAGATTAAAGTCCCAGCATGGGGTAGAGTTGAAAGAACGATGCTGCAAAGCAGTCAAAACCACTAGGATTTTGCAGCAGTGTCATGCTACAGGCAATTAATTTAGTCCCTTATTTGCACGCCTGGGTACAGCTCGGTGCCACAGCTCTGTGGAAGTCTTTGATTTCCTTGCACACCTCTTCTGGTCAGAGTCGATGTCTCCAGTTATGACTCTGTCCTTGTGACTTGAAAGTGCTGTGTCTATGATGCTAATATTTTGGGTGTAACAGCGGTCTTTTTAGGCCTCTTCCTCCCTGGAATATATTTTGCACTTGCTCTGAGGATATGTTGTGTTTTAGAGTGCAAAGAGAAGAGTTTAAGTCCTGTACAGCTCCCATCACTGGTAACCCTTGTCTGAAGCTATCAATAACACTTGCAGAGTTTCGGGTGGTGTTGGTGAGGACAGTCTTGATGGCAGCACCCATCTGCAAGACCAGATGATCTACCCAAGAGCTCTCAGCTTTTCAAGGAGGCCCATTTTTTTCCAGGGCTAGCTGTGTTAGTCTGAGTCAACAGAAGGATATTTGATCTTGAAGTCAAATAATGGTTGTTGGGTTTTCTGAGTCGTCTTTTGCTGACCGTTAGTCAGAGTCCCCAGAGATGGCAGAGGACGTTATTCAGGACTGCCTAGTGCTTGAAAACTCTTAGAAATAGCAGTTTCTGTTAACAGCTGGTATGCAGTCTGGATTGTATTGTGGCTATTTCAGAGGAAGCAGTTTTATCAGAAGTAGCTGAATCTAAAGACATTTGTCTTCTGCAGTAATAGAATCTGTACCTGATCCGCAGCGAGAGAGACATTGGAACAAATGCCCGCTGGCTGCAGAGGTGGGAAGTGTCACCCTTTCTGTGCAGGACAAGGCTCAGGCAGCCTGTGCCAGGCAGAGCATCGCTGGCAGAAACAGGCCATCCACAGCTGGGCTGCCTTGGCTTGGAGAGGTGCTCGTCACCTGGCCAACCTGGTTGTCTGCTCCCCTGGCCAGAGCCCTCCCTTCTGTGAGGGCTGTGAATTTGAAGGCGGCTGCTTAGCCCACTCCTGCACCTTGTAGACGTAATGTTAAGGCATACCCTCAAATAGTTGCTGAGGAGCCTAATTCTGTATTTTAACACCCTGTTACGGGTTTGTGTGGTGTGGTTTTCTTTGGTAGTGGGGGAGGGGGCTGCAGAGGTGGCTCCTTTAAGAAGCTGCTGGAAGCTCCCCTGGCTCCAAAGAGTC
>VYZV01006000.1:857000-869569 GCA_013401275.1 Pandion haliaetus | reverse complement strand
CGGGAATGGAGCTGAGCCGGGAAGGCGGGAGGGGTGGGGGGAAGGTGTTCTGATGTTTGGTTTCCCTTCCTAATACCCTTGTTTTTTATTTGATTTGTAGTCAATTAAATTGATTTTGTTTCTTCCCCAAGCTGAGCCTGTGTTTTGCCCGTGACCATAAGTGGGGAGTGATCCCTCCCAGTCCTTGTCTCGACCCACGAGCCTGCCTTTGGATTTTCTCCTCATCCCAATGTGGCCAGGCGCGGGGGTGGGGGGTGAGTGAGCGGCTTCGTGGTGCTTTGTTACCAACTGTGCTGAAACCGAAACCACGACACCCCTCTAAGACTACTTTTCCTTAGATGTGACCAGGGGAGCTGTTTCAACCTTGGAGGAAGTCCCTGTGTCCCAGGGAGCATGTCCAGGAGGCAGCCTGTGCTTGCTTGGTGGATGTGGTCTGGTCAAAATAAAGTGATGCAGAGGGCAAAAAAACCTTGTTGACTCTCAGCAGTATCATGCTAACCTATGTCTTGATAATTGGTAATGACCCCTGTGAGTCTTCTCATCTTCTGAGTTGATTTGATTTCTGATAATGTGACTAGGGTGTGTGGGAAGGGTTTGCAGAAGGTTCCCAACCAGCATGTACTATTTGGTGTTTTCATTAGTGGAAGGGACCAGTTAACAGAAGTGGGAGATGGTGGGAATGAGGGGCCTGGCTGTGCTGAGATGTGGTTCTGCTGCTACCCTGTGTTAGACCAAAAATGTCACAGTGCCATTGGATTGTGGAGGAGGAGGCTGGTCTAACACCAGGAACTTGAAGAACATGTTTGAAGACAAGACTAACTGCTTTGCTGTTTGGGATTTTTTTTGTAGGCTTCTCCAAAATTTGGGTGCTTAGAGAGCAACTCTTTTTGGCAAGCATCTGCAGGCTCTGATCAGGCTCCTTATAATTGAACACCCTTCAACAAAACCAGCTTTTTTTTCAGATGAACTGGCTGTTGGGTTTGCTTTATTTTTAAACAAAGCAAGATCTTTGGGGGCTGGTGCCTGTTGGAGCCTCTGTGATAACGTAGAATGGTTCTCAGTTAAAATGCAGCTGAAGAATTATTTAAAAATACAACAGTGTGAGCAGGGGTGGTTACAGAAACTGTGGAGATCTGTTTCTTTACTTGGTAGTCTTGGATTAAAGTCTGTTGTTACAAGACAATCCAAATGACAAGTTTTATTCAGTCTCTATTATTCATGCAGTGAATACCTCTTAAGGCTCTGCAGAAATATGTCCTTTTCTAGACTTACAATGAGTAGACAAACACTATATGTTTATACCAAATGCTGGAGGATTTACGGGTAACTACTATGTGGTTTGAAGTAACAATATACACAATGTATTGTAAATGATTCCCTTTTTATATTTGGCCTATGTTCAGTATAAGATTAAACACAAGAATTTATGGGCTTAAATTTTTTTTTTCCAATGCTGAAAGCAAAAAGAATGATCTATAATGAAGCTTTACAGTATATAGTATTTTTAAGGGCAATTTTTTTATTTCCTTTATGTATTTTCCATGTAAAAGTATGTATTTTGTGCTTCAAATAGGATACTGTTGGTTGCACTTACCAGCAAACAGCTGGGGGATTCTAGTGCCTTAACCGCACAGCAGCTGCTAATTAAAAATATATAATTTTACCCTGATTAGCTTATAATGATTATAATCCCCTTAAATTTGATTATTACCACAGCGTGGTAACCTCAGCCACCCCCTGCTTCATTGTGGGGCCTGTGAGTAACAAAACTAGTCATTAAGAACTGATAGCTGGTTCCTGAAGGATTGCTTCCTAAAGAGAAGAGGACGGGGGAATAAAGATGTCTCCTTCCCATATGTCTTTGGAGGGGGCCTATTTGAGTTTGTTTTTTCTGCTCGGCCGGTGTCATTTTGGCAGGGGCAGGTTCTTTGGCTGTGCAGGAAAGGGGGAAACCTGGGAAGCTGCAGGCACAAATATTGCAACTCCTGGTCAGAAATCCAGAGCCACTGCGTGCACCCGGATGCAACAGGCAAGCAGTGTGCTTTTGCACTTTAGTCGTGATGGTTGTGAATTTTCTTCAATGCTACTTTGGCTTTGCAAGTTTATTCTTGTCTTCTGATTTGAATTTTCTTCTTCTTTTTTAAAAAACAAAAACAAAACAACAAACCAAAACAACCCACCTGGTCAACTTTGTGAAACATAAAAGTCATGCTTTTTAGCCCTAGGATTGCTTTGCTTTCATCTTGTGCCCATCTGCTTATCCTTCGCCACTTTTTTTCTCAAGATATTTTATAGGCCTTGATAGCAGGGAATGGCCTCTTTCTTTCTTCTGCAGCACCTGGGTGCTTGGGAAATGACACTGTAGGACACAGTAATAATAAATAACTGCTGCTGGAGAGCAGTTTGGAAACCCTGAGTTCCCGGCAATTTTTCCCCCCCTTGCTGCAGTCCTGAGATGTGAAAAGAGGCCATGTCAAATGCCTTGTCAGAAAGATGCCCTGATCTGAAAGTATGGCTTCGTAGTGTCACTCAGAGTTTGCTTCTGACGTGCTGACTTGGGGATCTGGTATTAATGGAAGAGCTGAAAGGCCAATTTTAATATACATGGGAGATAATAGAACCTGTCATTAAAAAAAAATAATAATATCTCCCAGAGCATAAAGAAGTGACTGCATCAGTGCATTCTTCAGTTAAGTGCTTGGATAGAGGAAGGCTGGTGCTTGTCCCAGAACAGCGTGCAGATCATGGCTGCTGGGGCTGGAGAAGGGCGATGGAGCAGCCGTGCCGGGGCGGGAGTCTGGCTTCTCTGCTGTTCCAGTGGCAGCCCCAGCAGCTCTCCCGCTCAGGTCGATTCAGTCTAAAGTCTGCCAGATCCAGAGATGCTGGCTTCCCTTCACCTCTTGGGTAAAGTCTCCATAGCCTGGCTGTGTGTCATACCAGATCCCAAAATGTTTTGGACAGCAGAGGTGTGCTGGCCGGTGCAAACCGAGAATTTGTCCCAAGATCTATGCATTGGTGGGACAGCCAGCTGGTTGTTTTGGGGTTTTTTTTAAGCTTTTGGTTATGAATTATTCTATATCTCAGATAACAGAGCCTAGATGCCTTACTGTGTAGCTGTTGTATTTCAGAGGTCAGGGTGAGGGTGGGGTGCCTCATATGAGATATATGGGGAGAGAGTTGTTGGTTTTTTTTTTTTCCTTAATGTTATTCTTATTATTCCCGGTAGCTATTTTTTGTTTGGGTTTGGTGGGTTTTTTTTTACGTTTATTGGGATTGACACCAGTTTTTTAGTACATTTTTTAAAAAGTATATAATTACTGTAAGATTTTGATGCACAGATGTTCCCTTCCTGTTTCATTCCACCACGTATGGACATTTGCATACAAATAAAGGGAAATGTTTTTTGGGTGTCTAGACAATTGATAGCTATTCATTAGGTAAAGTCAGCTAATATAATGCTTGTTAATTTTAAAGCTCTCCTGTGGCGGGCAAGGAACCAAAGCTATCGATTAGGGTCAGAGAGATGCAGTTCCCTGCAGATCTGAAGCATGATCTCTGGTCTGAGAGTTACAAGTCCACAGTCAACTTGGTCTCAGGTAAAAGAGAAAATTTCAGTGGCTCCTAACTTTCTCTTTAGACTCAGCCTGGGATGTGAGATTGCTGTGCAAAAAGGACAGAGTGATAGAGATTTATAATTCTCTTCAGCGAAGAGGCGACTTGCATTGCTATGACATCTTGTATCTCAGAAGAAGTTAATCACAGCTTTTTTCTGTGTTGCTGGGTTACATTGCTTTGAGAAAAAACAGAAACTGCTATGAGCAGTATGAATAGCTGAAACCACAAGTCCCACTGAGATTACAGCCAGCTCCTCCTAAAGGAAACGGATTCAACCACCAACATAGTTTTTCATTAGGTGATTTTTTTTCTGAGTGAACAAAATACCCCTATTGTGGCATAATTGTTTAGCTTTTGGAGATGTAGGCAGAGTTGCAACTACATGACTGTTTAAAAAAATAATTCAACTTGATGAAGAGGGGAGGGCAAAGAGACATTTGGCCTTTTATTACATTTTGTAGCATGTTGCAGAATAATGCAGCAGGTTTTAATTTTCTCGGTTTCTGTGCTTTTTGGCTCTGCAAGAGCGGGAAGGAGGAAAGTCTGTCTTGCATTTCAGGACAAATCTAAATCTGATGGACAAAAGTTTTGGCTATCTGATTGAAACCTTTTGTTGCTGAGACTGAATGACTCTACCAGGCTGGCAGGGCTGGAGTGATTTCTGTCTCAGAACCATTGTTTTGAACTGGTAAAATGTATTTACTTGTGGTTAATGGGAGAGTTAATCGTTTCATTATAGCAACATGGTAATGGCTAAAAATCAAGCTGAGATGCGAGTGGGGAAAATGCAGTATGATAAAGCCATGGAAGGTGGAGTTCATACCCACAGATTTAATTTCATTTAAGGATTTTTTTTGATTTTTGGTACCTTGACCTTTTAGTACCCCAGAAATGTACCCAGTTCTTCCAGATGTGCAAAATGCTGGTGGTTTTGATAAACTTAATTAAACAGGAGATGGCTAAGTTTAGTATGTTAATGCTTGTCAACTGAAATTACTTCTGCTTCTTAGCTGAAGGCCCAGAAATTGGTTTGGTCCATTCTTTCCTCACCCTTGTATTGACAAAGTACATAGCTCATCAACAAAAGATGTTACTGTTTCGTGCAGATAGGCTCATCAAAAGGCAGTGTTTACTTAGGGGTTTAGGAAGTGCAGACAGTTAGGAATTTAAAAAATGATTGAAGAACTGAGGATCTCAGATCTGTGGTTGTTAGTGCAAAGAAAAGACAAAGGTTTCCAAAAAGGGTTTGAATAGCTACCCGCTGGAAGCATGATGATTTAAGATGCATCAAACTGGGCTCGCACAATCAGTTTTAATCCTACAGATCTCAGTGGTGCTCATGTACTGCCTAGGATAAATGTAGCAACCATACATTAGGAAATTTTTAAATATAGGATTAGCCAGTCAGTATTTCTTTGTAGACTTTTCTCATGGGAGTTGCCTGGCTGGTTGCACCATGATCACAAAATGTCAAGACAATGCAAGGATCTTCCCCCCGCTTTATTTCCATCTCTCCTCACAAAGGCAGTTCCTTGCAGTGGTGGCTGTGGTTTGATCCTTTTTTTCCTAGGAAGTCGGTGAGCAAAATCTTGGACTTGCTGGTAAAGTGCTTACTAATACCAGATCTTTGCCGGAAAATTTTCTGGATAAAGCTGTGCTCTGTATGCGTTTCAGAATGCCTTTGGAAATTAATAACAAATGAGGGACTGAAATTAATGTCTTGATCTTTTTCAAAAACTGCTGAGCACCTTGTGGGTGTTTCCACGGACATTGCTTGGTGAATATTTCAATGGCTGCAAACTGTTGGGCTCGAAAACTGCACCACAGCCTGCTGAGCACCCAGGCTGCCCATGGCTCCTCACCTGCCTGTATTTAAGGCTTCTTTTTAGGCTGGCTCTCATCAGAGATTTGGAAAGCACATAGCATGTAGTAGGCACTCTTGAAAGTAAAGAATGTCTTCGCATCACTCTGGATTTAAATACTTTCATTTATTTGGTCTTTAATGTTTTATTAACCATCTAAACCAGTTTAGATTGCAGCTAAAGATTCAGCAGCAAAACCAGATAAACCAGTATGTTTTGCTAAACTGAACATTTGTTGATAGGAAGATACTCCAAGTGCTCCTGTGTGCTCTTGCAGAGAGCTGGGTTGGTGAGGAACGCAACGCGGAGCCCTGGCAAGGCGATGCAAAAGGTGACACTCCAAAACAGATAGAAAGCATCCAGAGAAGACATATGCTTCAAAAGGAGCAGAATCTAATTAAAATAGTCCATTGTGAGGAAATGAGTATGTTGGAGCCTTATTCAGCAAGAGGGAATATCAGAGAAACTGATATAAGTAAACTTTGTCTAAATTGCAGAGGAAATTAATATAGACAGTTGATTAAAAATGTGAAAGAGCTTTAAATTTAAAACTTCATAAAAAGGACAAATGTCATTCCCATAAGCACAGACAGACCTGTGAAAGCCAAATCAAAATGGAAAATAGATAGCAAGTTACTTGTTTAAAAACAAATGAAAAAACAAAACCCCCAAACCTGTTAAAAACCATGAAAAAAATGCAAACTGCTTTAAGAAGATACAAGACAGCTTGCGACTCTTGGTGCAGTGGCCCATGTTCACTTGAGATTTTGAAAATGAGTCTGCCACTGCTTCTGGTCACTGGCAGCTCTGAGCTCTAGAGCAGGGGGGACCTGCATGACCCCAGATTACTTGAGCGCAGCCTTTGTCCCTAGATTTCTGGCTCCTGTGTAGCATGATTTGCTGGAGGGTGGTTGGGATGGAAGCTCAGGACTACAAAAAACCAAATGTACAGCTTGACTGAAAAGTACCAGTATGCCAATTTAGGCTGTTACATATGGTCTCCTGTACCAGCCAGTCCAACCCGCTGACTCTGGTCCCTCCCTGACCCTTTCGTGTGGTCCCAGAGCAGCCCTTCTGGAGCATGGTCTGGTTGTGTTGCAGGGAGGAATGGTTTGATTTCTGCCTTTTCCCGGCGATGTCAGCAATTCAGAAGCATGCATTGAGGAAAAATCTGAGTGGGGCTGTACAACGCTGCTTCCAGGGGCCTCTGGTGAAGTTCAGCCATCCCTGGTCTTGCCTGGAGTAGGAAAGCTGTGTCACGGCATGGAGTGGAGCGAGCAGGCGAGCTGTGTCTCAAGGACAGAGCCAAATAACAGAGATAACTTGGATGCAGGCACTTGCAGCAGAAACAATGAGGGTGTTTATATAAATAGAGCTCCCTGCAACTGTGCAAAAATGATAACGCTACCTCTAAGGCTGCTTGGGGTCCACAGACTTCTGGGCTTTGTTATGGCTTGGAGAAGCACCTCTTATTTTAACTACTATAATTGCCTGAGCGTGCATGGTGTTGGGGGGGCTGTTAACCATTGCAAAGCAAGCAAAGTTGTTTTAATCATCTCCTGTAGCTTTTAAATAGGGGGATTTGTGTAACATTAATTTTTATGGTTTTTTGAGGAAGAAGATTTAAATCTGCTGTGCTTTATGGTACAAACTGATCCCCCTGTATCTGCAACAGGATCACTCTTCTCTGAAATGGGCCTGATGGGCACATTAGCAGCAGATTGTGGAGCCAGCATTTGTCAATGGCCCTGGCATACCGGAGCCTTGTCAAATCTGGAGGCAGAGGCTCAAGAATTAACATGGAAAACACCTGGGACTTGCAGTAGTGTAGTACATATACCTGTGTGACAAGGGGGTCTGGGTGTGAGACTCCTCACATCCACATCCTTCACAGTGTTCCTATCATCACACCGCCTCGGGAAGCATCAGGACAAAGGCTATTTGCCTTGATAAGGAAATGTCAGCATGTCTCATATGGAAATCTGTGTGTATTATTTATTTTTATATACACACGCGCGCGCACACACACGCACATGCACGAAATCTCTATCCCGTTCCTTGGGAGCCAACTTTGTTTTGTTTTGTTGTGCTGTACGAGAAAGTATTTGTCAAACTGAAGGTAACTGTGATGCAAGTCCCCAGAGCAATAAAAGGAGGTTCAACATGCACAGCTGCTCTGAATGTAATAAACTGTGTCTCAGAGCTGCAGGTGTTTCATGGGAAAAGTGGGGGCATGAGTATCTGGGGTTAGTTTTGGTATTTTTTGTTTTATCCAGTTTCTTCATTGCACTCTTTAAAACAAATGCATGTGCTTGTCAGTCTGCAATGTTTTTTTTGTAAGTACACTGTAGCAGGAAGATGAAGATGTCTCCTACAGAAACTGGGTTTGTCCTTTAATGTTGCAGAGGCAATTTAAATAGTCTGGAGAGCTGCTCCGAGGAGGACACCCATCACTGGGGAAAACTAGGTAAGCAGATGTGAGTTGGGCACCTCCTGAGCTGCATTCCTGGTAAATCTGGGGTAGAACAGGGGTTACCTAATTGTAAATGGCAGCATGCTTCCATTTGGAGAAGGCTAATTACTATTCGGGAGGTAGGATGGGATGTGTATAACTTTACCCGCTGAAATCTTTAGTCTTCCTAGGATAATTTTGTGTGTGTGCAAGTGCAGCTGAACCTTATACAAATGGCTTGTTGAGCTGAGCGCAGGCTGGTATCCCAGCTCTTGGGTGATCAGAGAAGGCGCAAGATCCTTTCTGTACGGAGACATTTGGGAATTTTACCCCAGAAATATGTGGTGCGGATTTTCTGAAGTCTTAACATCATGACACCACCAACACTTTACCAAAGTTTTTGTAGTGCCTTTACCAAAACTCCTTAAGAAGAAAAGCAGTCAACCACCCTATTCGTAAATACATAAGTGATGGTCTTCCAGCTGAGCTTCCCTGTGCATCAGTCTCCAAAGGTTTTTTGGACAGGTGGACCTTTTGGACGCCAGAACATGTGGTCCTGTCTCAGGGAAA
Organism: Pandion haliaetus; assembly: GCA_013401275.1. Classification (NCBI taxonomy): domain Eukaryota; kingdom Metazoa; phylum Chordata; class Aves; order Accipitriformes; family Pandionidae; genus Pandion; species Pandion haliaetus. Next base: position 861,070 of record VYZV01006000.1, on the reverse strand, counting down.
ATGCCCCAGCTCAGGCACGGGGACTGCCACAGCATTATGTTTGTTATATTTGAAAATTTACTTGACTGCAGGTAAATTAGAAAGTTTGCTATGGAACTTGTTCACTGGGACTGCATTTTTTCTTTGCCATCCATCTTCACCCAGTGCGTTTTCCTTGTTGCCAAACTGGATTCTTACAGGGTGATACTCATCCATCTCACCCCTGAGGAGTATATTAGGTTAGGTTTTGGGTACCTGCCAGTGTTGGAGATAGCTGGGTTAGTCCCAAGCAATCCATTACAATTTGCATACTGATGGTGAAGGTGGGGCACTGTCTCTCATTTAATGTTGTGAAGTGAAATAATTGTTTTCCAGCCGAGTGACCTGACCTGACTTTATAATTAATTTTGTAATTGGTGGAACACGTATTTTATAATGACACCAGTCAGTTGTCAGCTAGGACACAGTGTTGTATTTACTACCAGATTGGTGCCTTTGACTCAAATCAACAGTTCCACTCTTTGAGCACTGGATGATCCATGACACTGTGTCACCTGTGCCTCAGAGTACTATTTAATTGACTTACAGGGTTTACTCTGAAGTTGTTGGCTAGCCTTGTAAACACCACTTCTCTGAAAAATCATTTCGTTGTAACTGGTAAGCTCAGTATAATTTTTGTGTGAAGTATTTTATTTTTTTAATGTTTGCAGGTGTGCCTTTGCCCACTTCCCAGGGGAAAGTCATGTTCTTGCAGTGTTGCGAAGCAGTGTTGTTTCTGCTGTGGGGCACTGTTGTGTGCAGGAAGGACTGTTGATGTAGTAAAGTGTGTATGTATGTAGATATCTACATGTCGCGTCTCCAACTCTGCCGAGCTGAGAGGCATCTAGTGCCAAGAGCTGCTGAGGGGTCACCAATAGCTCCTCAGGGCGATGCTCAGCTCAGTGCTGGGCACAAAGTAGCCAAGCAGAGGATGGCCATCCTTGTGATGGGTGAGAAAATAAAACAGGCAGGAGTCATTAGCATTGATTTGTTGGATAAAGATCGATTATCCAATAAATCAAATCTGACAGGGGGAGAAGTTGATTTCCTCCAGTGATTTCCAGGTTTTCTGCTTTGTTGGGAGTTTATGCTTAAAACTGTTCTTACTTCTAGTATTTGTTGTCTTTCTCAACAGGGAAACCACTTTGTATTTAGCAAAAGGGTGAGGCAGAAGCACCTTTGATGAAAATGTTGGTTCTAAGCCATTTTGTTACAAATCAGTGCAAGTTCCAGCAGCACTTACTGATTTTGCTTCCAACTGTCAGCATACAACCTGAGTGATGTGCAGAAGCCACTGGGAATTGAACTACAGAAGTGCTTAAATAAGAAACTGTTACCATGTAGATGAGGACCTTGTGTGGTGGAAAGTAAATCAAGATGATAAAGCTGTAGGGTCTCCTGGCACAGGCAGGATTTTACCATGTGAAAAGCTATGTTTTGGGCACTGGACCCATGTGCACTAGGACACAGGTCTGTGGTGGCTGGAGATGTCCCCTCCTGGGCCACCAGGTCCATGGGAAGCTGAAGGGAAGGTGTCCTGGTGCCCGGGATGGCAGTTTGTCCACATGGATGGATCATGCCAGTCTTCAGGGTGGGGATGGTGGCAGGTTGAGTTTGGGGTGTACTGTCCCGGCAAGCTGATGGGGTTTATATCCTCTTCAGTCCTGTGCGAAGCTGTTTTAGTCTGGTTTTGCACCCAACCTAGCTTTAACCGGCACTGTATCAAGCGTAAGCAGGTACTTGAGCGTGGATTGCTGCAGAGATGACCAGAGATGAAGGTTCCTGACCTAGGTTGTGGTGGAGGAAGGCTTCAATCAAAGGGCTTAGTTTGTTTTTTGCATTTCCCAGATTATGTGGCTGAAAGCGCCTTCCTGCTCTGTCCACACTGTTTCTCTCACACGTCTGTAACCGAGGGAAGCCTCGGAAAAGGCCCGTACGGGCATGACTGTGCATGTGAGAGGTGTAATTAATGGCGTCCTCACAGTAGTCCTGAGTCAGCCCGTGTTACCTCACTGGAGCACAACTCTGAGCAGCGATGGGGACCTAGAGCGGCTGAGCCGTTCCTTGCATCTCTCCTCCATGTCCCGCAGGCAGCAATGCCACTGTGAGTGTGCGTGTCCCTTCTCCCTCGGTACCCGCATTGCTCAGCGCTGCCTCATCCAAGCTCTCCGGGAGGGCATCACCATCGGGCAATGAGTTTGTTAGAGCTCAGCTGCCTTAGCTGGTGCTCATCATGCAATGGGGATGACACCTGTCAAAATAGGGCCAAAGTGCTGTCACTTGAGAAAGAGGGGTTTGTGTGCTTTCTTATAGCAGCGTGGTCTTTTCACGTGCTGTCCCTTGTGTTCTCCCAGCATCAGTGTTTGCTGTCCTGGACAGATCTGGTATAAAATAACCCCTTTTGGTGAGCTATTTTCCCTGCTGCCTCTGTTCTCTTATTTTGTGTGTGGTTGCACAAACATTTGACCTATCACAAACAGTGATAGGAATGGGTCAGACAAAACCGGGATTACTGCTTCCCCACCAGTGACAATTTTGATTTCATGCACATCAGACTACCACCTAGGGGAAGGGAAACAGAGCCCAGAGCTTAAGTATTTGCCAAAGATATGCTATCGCCATGAAAAATGTATCAACTGTTGAAAGGTAAGGGAGGGAGAAGTTAACTCTGGGAAAAATAGCTGGTATTTCAGTTTTCAAGGTGTGAGGAAATTCTTATTTTACCTAGTGCTAATTTGTGAATTATAACCAGATGAGTGTGACTTGAAATTCAGGAATGGCATATACAACACTTGATGGATGCTATGCATTTCATTTCAACCACATAACCTGCCTTGGGCTTGTTTTTAACATATCCCTTTGAGTTGAACATTTTTCTGGAGGTCTCTTTAACTTTGGGTGGCCTGCGTGGATTGTAACAACCCAGTGCAGTAGGGATGAGTAATATGAGAGTCAGTGTTATTTCTGAATTTCCTTGTCTTTGAAGGCTGAGGTCAGATTCTTTGTTCCTCTGACTGCAATCAAAGCCCATGGTTTGATTTTTCTTGAATATATGTGTCTATTTCAAGTCTGTGCTCTCCCTTAAGTGGTTTGCTAGCCTATTAGAGGTTTTATTTCTTCTTTCTTTAAGAAAATGAGTTGGAAGCATCTGTTTGACTCCAGTTGCTTTCGAAGTCTCACTGGGAGGAATGGGTTGAAGGAGAGCTGTGGTGTTAAGTGACTTGGGGACTACATCCTTGGGGACTACATCCTGGTTGTATGTTTGGGGTAGCTTTTGCTCAGCAAAGTGCTCTTTTCCAGTGGTCTGGCAGCAACTGAAGAATACTGGGTATTTTACTGTCAAGTAAATGTAAAATACAAGCAGCTTTTGTGCAAGGGTGCCCCATTAATGCCCGTCACTCCAAAACTTGCTTTTATGGAGGATGCTGGGCCCAAGCAAGAAACCTGTTATCAAACAGACTGAGCCCTGTATCTTCTGCTGAGGCAGGGCTCTGCTGTGGATTGCCTTGGGAGCAGCCTGCAAAGTACCTGTTGGAAGTTGGAAAATGGGAGCAGATTTTTTTTTTTTTCTACAGAACTAATGCAAAAGTATAAAAAAAACAAGAAACAAAACAAAAAAACCCAACCAACCACAAACAAACAAACCCCCCCAAAAAACCCCAAAACAATTGAAGTGTGAGGTGTCTGCAGCAAGATGGTGCAGAGGAGGACAGGATGTCTCTGTGTGTCTGGTGGTCTGGGACAGAAATGCTGAAGAGGTGGGAGTCTTGCTCTCACACCTTTTTCTGAGACGCTGCAAATACCTTTCATGTTCATTGACTTTTACCCCATCTGTCTCTTGAAAAGACACAGAAATGCAAGACCATCACACCAGCATCTGCTTGAATACTGCCCATGCATTTGTGCTGTGCTTGTGAAATCTTATTCTTAGTTTAAAATGTTTGTATAAACTATCACAGCTTTAGACTAACTGGTTGCTCCTGCCAGACAATCTCAGCCATTCTGCATCTGTTCTTGGCTTGTGTCGGGAGAGCTTGTTCTGAATTTAAAAA
>VYZV01006000.1:797565-856539 GCA_013401275.1 Pandion haliaetus | reverse complement strand
TTTTTTAAGACTGAAACTGAATAAGAAGTTAGTTATGGTATTTCATTGGCGTTTCCTCTGCAATAGTTCATTTATTATGTATAAATGCAGTGTTATGTATTCCAGGTAATTTATATAATTACTGTGCCATTAAGCTTGTCTAGTTAGAATCAACAAAATTAGAAAATGTGAAATTTGAGTGTCTGCAGTAGTGGTTGCCTGGTTATGTTGTATCCTGTATGGGATTCCTGTGTGAGATCCTTTCTTTCTCTTTTTTGTGCATGAACCTTTAACGCCAGCACGAGTTGCATTAAAGCTAAATGATTAAACAGGAAAAATATTTGATTGGAATGACATATATGTAAAACATGACTTCTTTAGTAATGTTGTTAGAATATTTAATGTTTTCATTTCCTGGCCTCTGGGAATATAACTATGCAGCCTTAACACTGCACTCCAAAGGAAACGGGGAATGGTTTCCCCCTTGTTAATTTGCAGAGCTCCTTGCCACAGGGTATTACTGAGGGCTAAAATTCAACAACGTCTGAGACTATGCCAGTAATTAAATATACATGAACTGTTGGAGCAACTGAGATTAAGGCAAAAAGCCACCCAAAACAAACCCCCACCCTTTGAAATTAAGAATATTGGAAGGGATATGGCTTCATGCTTCAGGATATAAATCAATACGAAGTCTGGATTTGGGAAGAAGACTTCTCTGGAGCACTTTAGGAGGCATTGCTGTCAATACTCCACCCAGTGTCCTGTGCCTCTTCTGGTCCAGCTGGGATGCTCTTGTCTGCCAGTGGTGATGTTTAGCATGGAGCATCAGAGTATTCATGGTTTATAAAAGAGAAGGTAATCCTCCTTCCTTTCTTCACCTTTAGTAGAGCTATTTTCAGCTCCTTCCTAGATGCTGTTTAAATCCCAAGACTCAGTGTTTGGTCATTTGTTACCTGTCTGTGTTTGCTTGTCCCAGATCCAGGGTTTCCACCTAAACAGCAAGACACAATTAGGGACCACAGGAGTGTTGTAGCGCTGGGGGGATATCCATCCCAGTTACTGATGGATGGGAAACTCTGCTGAGCTGTTTAAAGAATAGTAATCTGAAATGTTTAAAATATCTTTGTCTTTATGGGTTTTATGTGGCCATCAGTCATCATACTGCTGTGCTTCTGCATGAAATTACAGCAGTGGGAATATTTCTGAGCGTTTTAAGCCAAGGACTATAAGGCCCAATGTCATGGATGTCCTGAATTCTCCCACACTTCTCTCTCAGCTGTTGTCCAAGACCTGATGGCTCTTACTTAATTTTAAAATCTCTCAAATAAGGCATGTACCAATCTGCAAGCTTGAATTTAACCTTTTGCCTGAATTGCCAGGAGTTGCTGCCTTTATGCTGGGCCAGCGATGCAGGTCTGGTGCCTGAGAGTGCAGGGCAGGACCTTTGCTCTCAGGGCAAATATATCACTTCTGAATGCACTGCAAGTTTGCTCCAGCTTGTTTGGAAGCGTTGTCAAGCCAGGCTTTGCCGAGGTTTAAACATGCTTTTTGACTATGTTTTCTTTAGAGGTTTTTTTATTCATTAGATTATAAAAACTTGGTGGATGAAAGTGGGTTGGATTCCAGCTGGCACCAAAAAAAACCCCAAAGCCTGTGATTTTGTTTCCCCCCCGCCCCCCTTTATCCAGTATTTTCCCGAGGTACTGTTTTCTTCAGACTTGGTCTTAGAAAAAGTATTCTTCTGCAGGAGTTAAAATTGGTTCATTCAGCCTTTAGGCCTTTCTTCGCTCCATAGTGGTTTTTATCAGTTCCAGTCTGAGAGCACAGTGCCCTTTTCCTTGCGAGAAAATGTGAAAATGTGAAGCTGTAGAGGGGGGTTCGGGGGGAAAGAGAAGCAATGTTATTTCTTCTCTGAAGTCATCACCTACAGAGCTGATACAGATAGCATTTTAATAGATGAGGTGCTCCCCATCCAATATTGTGATAGAAATTGTGTGCAGAATCAGTGAAGTTGGGGAAAAAAAAAGAAAAAAAAAAAAAGAAAAGATTGATTTGTGTTGGAAAGAGGGGGAAAGGCAAAATGTAATAAATGGGACTGTTAAATGTTTGGTGATTTAATGGGGTCTTGTAAGCCTTGTCTAAGAGCTCTTGGATCCTAATAAAATAATTCAGAAATCTTGGGGATAAACCAGCTGTTCCTTATAAAGCTCTTGTCCAGCCAAATTGTAGTCAAGGTATTTTTTTAGATGTTTGCTTGATTGTATGTTTAGTTTTCCTATTTGTATTTAGAGAAGAGTTTGAATGAAACAGGATTAATCTCAGGAAATTAGGGTGGCACAACCATCAGTTTAGGTATGACAATTTGCCTTTCTAATGTGGGTACTTTGCTTTTGTGGAGAATAATTGATCAGGCTTCAGCATCTGAGCAATTGCCTCAGTTTATTATTTAGCTGTGCTGGTTTCTGTGTGTGAAATCTCCCCTTTCCCACAAATCCAGCCTGTGGAGTCAGCCTTGGGGAAAGAAATGACTTCAGAGCTTTGAAAAAACAAAAGTGCAAACTTTAACAAATTTCATCTTGGCCAAAAGCATTTAATACCAAGAATATTGTAAATGCTTTCTGTTGGAATTACTCCCTCTGGGCTGCTAATCTGGGAGCAATCCAGGCGTTTGCTCCTGACTTTACCCCCTTCCTGGAGATCCACGCGCATTGCTCATGAGAGAGCAAGACGGGGGAAGGAGGGGCTGGTAGAGCTGTTGTTTTCCAGAGGAAATGAAGTAATGTCACTTTTGGTAGGAATTACAGGCTCTGTAATGTCTTAAGAAAAGGTGACGCTCCTCAGAAAGGAAAACCAGCTGACAAAAGGTCTCAAAGGGACCTTGAATGTTTGCATGCTTTCTTCTCTACCAGCAGTGCAGGCTGGCTGTAGTTTTATACATGAGCTGGTAGTAGGTAATTTTATCACTTAATCCCTTTGCTTGTTTACTGGTCGATGGCAGAGACTTCCCCCAGGATTAATTTACCAAGGTTACACCTGCAGGAGCAGGACGCAGGGCTGTGAGATCCCCGGGGCGTGGGGAAGGTGGCCCTTAGTGTCCATACAGACTGTGGCGTGTTGTGGTCCCACCTTACCTGGGAGCCTTCAGCCTGTCTCCACTAGAACTCTTGCATAGTCTGCATTTTTATGTTATTCTTCTTTTATGTTATTCAAGAGAATCCTGGTCCTGGCGGCAGTGGACCTGGCGGGTGCTGCTCCATCCCCAGGCACCCACGTGGACCCGTTGGACGGGTTTCCACCTGCAGAGCCCTGTTGCTTCGGCACTGTTTAAATAGGGAGAGCATTTAAAAAGCTTTTAGCCTTGGCAACGGTGTGCAAACGGAGCTGAAGCCAAAGATCGGCCTCCTGCAAACGGCAGCTTTGGGAGCCGTCAGTTTTTGATATCTGCAGCAGGTCCTCGCTTCTGCTGCAGCAACATGCTCCTTGGGACTGTGCTGGAGGCTGGGGCTTGCTGGGGAGAGCTTTTGTTTTGCTGAAGATAGCCACGCTGGCATTCCCCTAGCCTATTTAAGTGATCAGCTGCAATTTTTAAAATTTTTTCCTTCTCTTTTTTTCCCCTGTATGTAATGTTTCAGTTCAGTGTTTGTGGAGCCAGGCAGTTTTATGTACTTGGTTTTTGGAACTAATAAAAACTTAAAATATTCCTCCCCTGAGCCCACGGCAGCCAGGCAGCATGGTGCAGCTTCTAGAAGGGGCTGAGTGTGTGATGGTGCATCTGGGCTGTTTGAGTGTTTGGGGCTGTTTGTCCTCAATTTGCTCCAGATCAACCAGGCATCATCAGCATTTTCAACGAGCACTTGGCCTTTTGATGCAAAGCCTCTGCGTGCCCTGTGACCTGTGCGGGGGGGACCTTCTGCAGCACATCACTTGAGAAGGCTCAGGAAAGGTTAACAGAACTGTTTATCCATTTTTTGCTCAATTTTTTACTTCTTCCTGCCTTTCCTGTTCTTATCCAGCCACTCAGCTATGGGGAGAGAAAAAAAACCCACAACAGGTTTCCTTGCAATATTGGTTTGAATGTTCTGGAAAACAGGAATCATGAGTCATCGGTCCCAAATTAACGCTTGTGTGCGAGGCTGAAATGACATGTAAGAGATGGGTCACCTCTGGAGACAGGAAGAGTGTGGTATCGCGCTCATAACTCTCAAGGCTACAGTTCAGCTTGTGTCGGCTCTTCCGTTTATAAAATTCTCATTGGAGAGGCTTGTAAACACCTCTGTGTACATTAGTCTCACTCTGGAATTGAGGGTTTCAGCCTGGGAACAGGTTTTATAAACAAACAGCCCTCTTCTGTTGTTCTTACACTTTAAAACTCAGCATGTAAAAGTTTCTTTACATGTCCTTGGAGCCTGCAGAGATCAGCAGTTTCTGGAGGAATTTGTTCTGCCAGGTTTCTTTTGCAAAATGTAAATACAAGACACGGGTTTGAGATGGTTTTCTGGATTTCGAGTCTTGAGGGTCTGGTTCTGACCTACTTGCTGGCATTAATAACAATGGGTTCCTCTCATCTTTCAGGAAATTTTTGCTGCTTGAAAGACACTGTTTTTTTTTTTTTTTTTTTTTTTTTAATGTCCTTTCTTCCTTTCCCCATGTACCTACCATTGCTAGACCCTGCCTTCCTCACAGCAAAGCAGGCTGATGCAGATGGACCATAATCTACTCCATCCGAGTCACCCGGGCTGATGTTAATACTAGAGTGTGGGAGCACCCACAGGAGCTGGAGGAGCAGGTGCTGCCTTCAGACTGAGTGCTCGTTTAATCCTCTGATTCGCTTAACGCAAAACCATTTCTGGTTGTGTGTAAATGTCCTTGTCTCCATGTGTCAATGGAGCCTGAAGAGGTCACTCCATCCAGCTTTGATTACATCCCATGACAAGGAGGTCCGTGAGGGCCCTGTACCGATTTCTGCCCAAATGAAGGGGTATCTTGTCCGAGCAGAGGTCTCTTTCACTAATACAGTTCTCTCTTGGTAACTTTGCTCAGCTACTGTATACCACAGTCAGGCACTACTGGTTTTGGCTTGATTTCTTGACAGAACAAGAATAGGACAATCTTTACACACCTTTTCTGTCCATCATGAGATCATTATTTTTTCTGTAGTGCTTGACCTTTGTCATTTTGGTAACCAGGATTGACCTGAAGGGTGTTGATTTAATCAGGCCTTGGAGTCCTAATTGGTTGATATTGTTTAAGGAGCTGAAAAAAGCCCCAGAACCTACCTAGGTTAAAAACAAGTATCCCAAGTCAAGATGAAATTCCTCCTTCACTGAAATGTGGTTTGGAAAAATATTTCACCACTACAACTCCTTTCAAGAGGTTCACCTTGGATCGTTAATCTTAAAAATATGCAGTGCAGATGAGGCTTTTTTTTAGGGAGGGAAGAAATGCCATGTTTCTCAAAGCACCTCCCTAGAATTAGGGGAGACAAAACCAAAACCCAGAGTGGTTGATAAATAGAGTATAGGCTAATCCAGGAGCGACAAGAATTTAATGCCATCAGAATTGGCTTTATTGTATTAATTTGCTATTTTATTCCTTGCTCTCCTATTATTCTTGTTGCAATTTCCTATCCATCAATGTGTGCACGTTAGTAAGTGCTTTAATTCTGTGTGAAATGATGAAGCTGCAGCATTGGAATTTGAAATGCTACATGTTTAGCCTCCACTAACGTACCTTATATCCATGCTTCATCCCGGCTGCTCAGCTCGGGTGGCCTGCAACCTTCTGCCAAGCATTTGGGACAATTCACTTTCTGGTATCTCCAGAAACTGCTAACGAGGCTGCCAATTTAGTATCTGGTGCAGCACAGTCCCGCAAAGCAGCCCGCCGTGTGCTAGGTGGTGATGGGTGATGAGGGCAGTAACATTCCCGGGGAGGGAGGGAGCAGAGCTGTGATGTTTGACCCATTGGATCCCTGTCAGATGAGTGGCTCTCTGCCCAGCCCTGCCTCATGGCAGCGATGAGGCCAGCCTCCTGGGAGCGGAGATGGTCACTTGCTCGGGCCATAGAAAGGACTGGAAAATGCCACTTTGGATGCTGGAGATGGTGTTTGAGGGTTCAGCTGGATTACAGCTGAAACTGCCTTGACTGCTTTGAAGTCGTAGTGGAGCCGGGTGTGCCATTGGCTGGCCATGTGCAGGATAGATATCTCCATCTGAACGCGGTATGTGGTGGATGGTTTCAACCATCCAGTGAAAACCAGAAAGCTCTTGGTCAGGCGAGCGTGCCCTACCCGGCTTGGCATCTGGACACTCGGCCATTGCTGCATGCTGTTGCCAGCTATACCTGCTTTCATCTCTCCCACTGTTCCTGTTTTGTTTCAGTAATCTGATCTTCCTAAGCACATTTTCCTATAATTATATATTTGCTCCCCAACCCTATGTAACAGCCAGCTCTGTTAAAGCAGGAGGGCAGTGCCGGAGGAGTAAAACAGCGGCTGTCTGCGCTCCTGGACACAGAGGTGGTGGTGAACAGGATACCCCGGGTATCTGAATATGTTAAACGCGGGGAGTTAATGGAGAAACAGAGCTGAGATCAGAAATAGGCATATTAGCAGGAGGAAGGTGATCAGTAGAGGAAACAAAAGCTTTTGAAGCCAGGGCATGAAATACAGAGGAGAGCTCACTTGGCACAGCATGGCTGTGCAGTCAGGAGAAGGAAGTTGTGGAGTTCCCGGTCCTGCTGGGGAGTGATGTGTGGGGCTGGAGGGCTTGGAGGGGACCAAGGAAAGGCATGTGGGGCTCGGAGGGGACTGAGGAGAGGCGTATGGGGCTCCTCGGGCAGGGGTCTGACTCTGCACCTGGCTGCGGGTGGGGGCTGCAAACCTCAAATGCCAGGCAGCCAGCCAGGTGTCAAAATGTTCTTCCTTGGGCTGAGGAGGAGAGAGGTTAAAGCAATAGCTGTTCTCCTCCGGCGCTGGCCGGTGAGCCCCCAGGGCATGAGTTGTTCTGTTTTTTAATTAAAAAAATGTATGTTTCTGTAAATGCTCTTGGGGGGTGCGTATCATTGAAAATATGCTCTTTGTTAAGGTTCTCGCTGATAGTGGAAATTGGAGGTGACTAATTTCTAGAGTGTTTCGTCTTTTATTGGCCACAGATAAGGAAGGAAGCAGGGCTTGTCACGGCATTTACCGCTGCGGTGGCAGTTCCCAGATTTCACCCTGTTAAAAGTGCATGTCATTTCCAGTTACGCTTTACAAAAGGGTGAGGAAATTTATGTGTATTTATCAAGGAGTTTTGTTTTCCAGTCTTTTTCTCAGTTTTGAGAACTATTTTGCAGGACTGTTTTTGTGGAAGAACGTGTTAGGTTTTTAAGGGATTAAAAAGTACATACAATGTGGAACCAAAGTTGTGATGTCGGACCGGGCTCAATTGAAAATTAGAGCTGTGCTTTGAATCCCACAGATTGTGGACTGCCACTCACAATGTATGGCATGAACTGTTGCGTGCAGTTGGTGTTATTCCCACTTCATCTTCAGAGAAACTGGGAGGTGGAGAGGACTTGGGTGGTTTTTCCAGATGAGTGTTTCTTTGGAAATCATGTTCCAACAGATGATAGAGCTACGGCAGCATTTGCTGCTTCTGTTTCTTGACTTTATTGCAGGGATCCCTGGCAGGGAAAGCACTTGCAGGGCGACCAGGGAGCCTGTTGCAGGGTTGGGGAGGGCATCGCGCAGAAGGACTGATGTGCAGAGCCTCTCACGGGGGTGGTGGTACTCGCCCTGGTGTGCCCCACAGAAAGAGATGGGAAGAGATGGTCTCTGAGATAGTCTTTGAGTCAGTGTGAGTGTTCACGTATGGCAGACACACGCCTGCAAAAGTAGCTCCCGAGCTGGCATAGAATACATCAGTGCAGACTCTAGCAGCCATTCCTATCAAAGCTAGCCTGCGAGGACTTCTTTTGGTTTAACATGAAAAATACAGTTAAACTGGAGACCTGCCTGAATGCCCTTACATATGGGGTGTACGTGTTTGCTCTGCTCGGAGCTGCAGGTCCCCAAGTCTCATTTGTGTGATTTAAGTGCTTGTGGATAAATCACACTAATTGGGACACTGGGCAAAGCACATTTAAATGAACACAATAACGAGCTGCATAATTAGGAGCCTTTCAAAAAATACAAAAAAACCCATTAGACTTTCTCTGACATTAATGGAAAATAGTAAATGCTATTTTTAGCTTATAGTTTTGCACCTTCAAACTACTTTTCATGTACCAAAATTGAGAAGGTGATGGGTAAGGGGAGTCTTTATAAATTCCCTCTTGATTCTGATCTGTAGAGGCAAAGTTATGTCAGAAATGTCCAACTGTAGACAAAGTTGCACCCGCGCAGTCCGTCTGGCAGTTTTGATTCCCCTTGGCCGGCCGAGCTATCTGCTGCTCGTTTCTGGCAGCGGTGCTGCTGTCGGCTCCCAAAGGAGGGGCTCGAATTCACAACCTGCTGATGAACATTCACGGTCCTGTCCAGGGAGGAGACAGGTTTATCGTGCACAGATACATGAGTGACTGACTGAAGGTCAGCAGTAGGACACTAATTAGAGCTGCTTGGTACTTCTGGCCTCTACTTTATTAGGCTTTGTTAAAATTAACAAAGGTGATCCTGAAGTTTAAATTACACTGCCAGATATCTGCATATGTGTTCCTTTCCTCCTCCACCAGATCCTAATGATTTCATGTATTTTAGTAGATGAAAATACTGAACTAGCACTTGAATGAGACTTAGACTTTGAGCCAGTGGGTAGAAATTGTAGCCATGGTTTAAATTCCATTTTCTTCCCTCCAAGATATTGCTTCTCCCCACCTCTTTCACTGGAAGGGTTACCTCAGATGCCACATACAGATGCTGTGGGGAATCTTTTCTAGTGCACTACTGCTGAGTAGCAGGATCGCAGCCCTCTTAAAATCAGTGGTGAAACCAAAAAGAATGTGATAGAGTTCCTTGAGGTTTACCCACAAATATAAATATTTGATTATGAAATATGGCATGCACATATGTAAATATTTGCCTAAATGAAGTGGACTGAACGTGCTGACACCAAGGATAGCTTGCTCTTCTCGGCTTCGTGCAAGGGTGTTGTGGGAATTAGGGTACCTGACACCAAGCACTTGGCTATGAGAAGGATGATCTATAACACAGAGGAGTTAATTTCTAATGAAAGGGGAAACCTCAAGGGAGAAGGTAGAGAATTTGTAAAACAGAAGTGGTGGAAGTTCAGCCCTTGCAAAAATAGGCAACCAATGGAGTGATAAGGAGGAGAGGTTAAAACAACGCAAATGCAATTAGAAAAGCAGTGTGGACTAGGGAGACTTAGACATGTTAGAAGATGCCCTGAAAAAAATAAATAAGGAACAGAAAAAGGAAACTTTTAAAAAAATCTTTTTCTTCCCATCTATCTTGTGCCAGGTCCCAGTTTGATTTCTGTGTGCACCTGCAACCCTGTTACGGCTAATAAAGGTCTGAGCAGGCAAAGGTCTGCTGGAATGGAAACATTGGGAAATTAGATTTTTTTTTAATGCTGATTTATTTGGAAGAATGGTTTTAAGTTTTTAATGTGCAAATGCAGTTCTGAATATATATGGAGTGTTACACATCTATATGAAGTGTTTCTACCATATTATTTCCTATTTTTAATGCTTGAGGCCTAGTTAAATGGGTTTTATGGAAATGTTTGTTCACACATTTATATAAAATGGGCATGCATGTAATTGCTCATTTCAAAATGAAGCTAGCAAATAGCAATTTCACATTGTAGTGTAGCAGAAGTCTGTGTTTTGGGTTTTTGTCTCTTTTCTTTTTTTTTTTTTCTTTTCCCTTTTCACTTACTACCCCATGCAGCACCTGCCTTTGTTCTCCTGGCTTACTGGCTCATTACTGCTTGCATCTCCAGGTTGCAAAAAAACAGTCAAATGCTGTGGTCATTCATTTCTGAAAGCCTGTAATGAGCTTATCAGGAAAGAACTATAAATATATATCTTGTACCCCTCTTGCACTTGGAAATGCTTCCTCAGGCCATGAATAATTAGGTTGGCCCACCTAAGCTAATTACAAGCTGTCTCACCATTCAAAATTCCCACTGGGTAACATTGTTAGGACTCTCTTACCAGGTTAATAGCTTCTCTGTACTCTGAATATTACGTTGACCTTTACCACCCTGACCAAAACCGCACTGTTATGGGACCTTTTGCCATGCCAGTTTGTGAATCGTTTACGACTAAGAGCATCATCTTTCCTCTTCTTTGAATGGTGAGCTCAGAGGGAAAGGGCAAAGCTTGTCTTGATCAGGCACTTTGGAGTCCATCCATCGGCTCAACAGTGCAACTGTAAAAACTTCTTTGAGAGTCTTTTGAGTTGCAAGGTGGAAGCAAGTAAGTCCTTAATGTCCCCGGTTGTATTTAAAGCCACTGCAAAATTTGATCGTTTGCGCTTCTGATGTGATTACCTTTCAAATCTGCTCAGTGTTGTCTGGCAAACTTAACTCACCCGCTTATCTTCAAGAAAACAAATGTACCAGTTATTGCCTACTAGAAAATACAAGTTGAGCTGTGTGGTTTTTTTTCTTTTCAGTGGGCTTGCTGTGATTTTGTTTTGACAGATTGAGCTGTGTTTCACTTTGCTTTCATTTTTCACCCTGTCAAAAGAATTTTTAGTGCTTTTTTTTTTTTTCTTCCCTTCCCCTGCCTCTTGCTGTCTGTATGGATCAGTGCATTGAAGCAGTGACTCCTTCTCTGCATTGCTGCTTTGCAGCTTCCCGTGCCGCAGAGGCCTGAGCTGAACCTTCCCAATGGGAAGCTCAGGTCCAACCTTGGCCACCTCGGTTGGCAGCATCTTCTGCCATGGGCCGGAGATGCAGGAGAGGTGGTAGGGGTGGGTGAGCCTCCAAGGGGGTGAACGTCTTAAGCAATCTGAGAGTTTTCTTTATTTTTCACTTGACATGCGCTGTGTTTCTTCTGACCCAGCCCGACGAGCAGCGTGCCTTTAGCTGCATCATCTCCACTGCTCGGGGTCAGCTGTACAAAATGTTGCTCTGCCCTCAGGGTTGCAGAGGACGTGGGACGGTGGCTGTTCCCAGCTGCAGAAGCTGGTTTGTTGAAGTTGGTGTGTGTAAGCGTTTAGGGGTTTGACTTCCATTCCTGCCCTCGGCTGAATTACGCCCCTTCACAAGCCCATGTTGTGTATACCGTATTAATTTAGGGAGTCTTCATGTGGTTGTTTGGATGGGTTGCCTTTATTGGAAGAAAGCAGCTGTTTAAATCAGTTAGAAAATGATAGGGTTTACATCAAGCTCACTTTAATATTGGCATAGTTTAGCTGACCTGGCACTGCAGGGTTTAGTGATTAAGTGAATGTCTGAGCTATGCTGATTTAGGCAAGGGAAAGCTGAAATCAGGTTTAAGTGTACCATTTTCATGACTGCAGTTTCTGGATAGCCTCACTAATGGAGCCTTAGGAGAATCGAGTGCAGGAGATGGTGTAAGGCAAAGTGCGGTCCCTACCCCTGGGGACCCTCTGCTCCAAGGGGAGCAGAAGCGCAGCTGCCAGCACTGCAGCACGTGTGCTGCTTGAAAACAAGTTGTGCCAGATCCCTCCTGCACTGAGGGCAGTACGGGCATCATATATACACCTTGGTTTGTTCTTTTCATCAGGTAAATGCCCCACGTTCGTGCAGAGTGTGTGCGCAGTGCTTTCCTTAGCCAGGAAGGCTGCAGGTCCCTGCTGTGCTCCCTGCAGTGGCAGGTATGTCTGGTCCCTGTTGGGTCGATGCTGGGGCTGTAGTGGTACATTGCTCTTGTGTCTCTTGGTGCCGTGGGGTATATTCTCCAGGGATCAGATACTACTTCTCTGTCCATGAGGAACTGAAGTGATTGTTATCACATATCAAACCTCTAAGTACTTTTTTTGCTTTTCTAAGCTTGGATTACCTTTCTTTGGATGCAGTTTCTCTTGTTTTATGAGCTGTATGTGCCATTCTTGCTTGCTTAATACTTCATTTCTTGAAACACTTGAATTCAGTCGCAGTGCAGTGACCAGCAGGTCTGGCTCTATTGTCAAGTCTTCCAAATTCTCCCTCAGTCTTTAGAAGTGTACTTAGGACAGGCAGAGATTTATTTGCATAACTGGTCAAATGGAGGTTAGCGTGAAGTGAAATAAAATACGTGCATGTGTTCCTCTCGGCCTCCCCTGATGCCAGATCAAGGCTGGCTTATTTTTTCTGGGTCCTCCCATTGTCAGAACCTCTCAGGGATCTGGGCTCTGATCCACTTGCTCTCAGTAGTAGTTTACTTTGCTTCTCAGTAAATTTTCCAAGTTTGCAAACCTCCCTGAAGGCTATCATATGACAGCATCCCTCACGTGATGGGTCTGGTAGTGGGAAAAAAACCCTACTTTCTTGTAGTCCAAACATGTAGCCCTTCCAATTATGTAGGAGTGAAGTGTTCAAAGGATGTGAAACCTTTGAAGTTGGCTCAGGTGTCTCTTCTCCCCCTGTCCCCCACCCTCCCTGGTGCTTTATCGTAGTGGTGGGGTGAATTTGCCATTCCCTGAATGAAATAGAGGGAGAGAGTGATCGGGAGAAACCCAGCCAGGGCTATACAAAGACAACACTTCTGGGTCGGGTGGTCCTTGAGCCACAGCCTCTGCCAGGTGGGGTATTCTCTGGGGAAGTAGCACCATGCACTTGTCCTCTTCTGGGGTTCCTCCTGAAGCAGTCACTGCTGCGGTTCCTTGAGACGGGACTATGGAGTAGGTGGACCTGTGATCTGACAAACTATGGCCTTCATAGACGAAACGAAGCCAGTGCCTTGAAGCAAGACAGTTCAGTGCCTAAGTGATACACAGCTCTGTTGGAGCTCTCTAAATGACTACAGGCCTAGTTCAGGTTTCACCTCGAGTCCTGACCCTGAAGTGTGTCCCGGGCAATTCCCCTCTCAGATGTCCCTACAATTCAGGACCCAGCATGACAGTTATGTCTGGATCTGCTGTGTGAGATACTTCAGGCAGGGCCCAAGGACAGGCTGAAGTGAGGTCCTGGAGGGGAGTGATTCATCTCCCAGAAGGTCTCTACCTTCAAAAGATGGATATTCATTTGCACGTGCCCCTCCTGGAGCTGAGCACCCTGGTCCTCTCCTGCCTCTGTAGGTTGCAACCACAACACTGTCCTTGAGCAGCGAGGTGACACTGGAGAAGGTGGCTTGCCAACTACATGCAAGGGCCAGTGTTCACATCCGCAGTGGTTGATGTGTCCATGGCCAGGGTGCCTGGTGTGCGGCTTTTGAAAATGTGACTGCAGCGACTACTATCTCCTGGACTTTCCAGGCTCAATTCTCTCCGAGTTGTTGGTTGAGAGATTTGCTATCAGAACTCCCTTCCCTGATACTGGAGAGGGTTTGTAGATGAAAGGAAGGTGGTGTTAACAGTGGAAAATAGCTTTTCCTTTCCACTCCTCCCCAGTGAATGTAAAATGCTTCATTCTGCCTAGAGTTTAGCTATAGGTTACATTTAAAGTGTTTGTTGAAGCTGAAAGTGGTTACACTGGTAACTTGAAAGAAAGAAAAGCAGTGACTTGAGACGGCAAGATAGGAGACAAAGCAGCAGCAGGGAGGACAAAATTCCTATAATGTTTATATAAGAAATTGATTGCAGCTCAGATATGTTTTGTTGCATGCTGCTGGCAGGAATCGTAAAAGTAATGCAACAAAGTTTTGAACATTGTGTTACTGCCAGTCCCTTTGAAAGCCTCATTTGCCACAATGAAAATCTTTAATTCGTTCTTCTTGCTAACTCCAGTTGTATTTGCTTCCCAATTCTGTGCATTGCTGCTTGCAGGATTCACTTGTTTCAGGCTGTAGTCCTTTGGGGATGAATAATTTCTTCTATTCTCAGTCATTTAAAACAAAAACAGCTCAGGATTTTGCAGAAGTGTGTTTCCCCACAGTGATGGTGGTAGTGTTTTTTATAAGGCAGGACTTGTCCTCTTCTGTCATGCTAAGAGCTTTGGAAAAGCCTTTCCTAACGTTCTTCCCGGTTTGTCCCACCCAATCCCATCGTCCCACTGAACCGTGCAGGGCTTGGTGCACTGGCACATAGCGCCCAGCAGTGGTGCTGGCAGAGGGCAGCTTTCCTGCAGCCCTCCTCCTGCCCTGGTGGGACCAAGCCCTGGACTTGCATCACTGTCCTGGAGGATGTTGAGGGTCCTCAGCAATGGCTTGGGCCCTAGGCTGCCCCCCTCCTTGCAGCTTTGGACCGAGTACGAGTAACAGACCTTGTAAAGACTTATTTGGGTTTTGGCATTTAAGACATTTTACAGCCAGAAATTCTTCTCTCCTCTCGCTAGCCTTCCACCTGCCCAAGGCAGTATATAATAAATCTCAGTGTCTCAGAGCATCCATAAGCCATCTCTGGCAAATGAAGTTACTTTTACCTGTTTATTTTCTGATGCTCTCTTTCAGTGAATGTGCATTAAATTGTTTTTCAGTTGGATCTCCTCTAAAGCAATGGCATCTTATGTCCCTTCAGGAACTGCATGAAGCAGTAGAATGAAAAGCATAAAAATAAAACACACGGACTGCTCGTGTCCAGCAAGACTAAAGACTAAAACCAACAATAAGAGACACAAGAGTGCTGTCTTCCTGTCTGCCACCTTGCAAGGTCCCTGGTTCCCCTCTGCAGGGCTGCTTGAAGGGGTGGTGGAGCAATTCAGGATGGGTTGCTTGAGGTGAAGCTGAGTGATGTGGGGCAGAGACCGCCTAGGAGTTACCCTGGATGTGAGTTCATACCTGAGAACACACTGCATACAATGCCTTGTCTTCATTTTTGTGGGTAACTTAGAGATGACTGTAGATGCTCATTTAGCCTTTGCTTGCTGGGAGATTTGTTTGCAGAACAGACAGGGTGGTTTAAGAGGTTATGAAGCCCATCTGCTGTTTGCTAGTGCTGTTTCAAATGAGGAGAGTGTTTGTGTGCGGGTGAGAGTGCTGACAGACTGTTTCAGCGCAGGTAAAACTGATTTGGTCCAAACTGTTAGTTAACAATTGAGTTCATGAGTTGCTGCAGCTGTTTTTAGCACACATCTGCATGTGGTGTTAGGTTACTTCAAGGAGAAGTCCAGTAAGCTGAACACAGGATTGCTGAGCTGCACAAAAGCAACTCTAAAATTATTAACCTGCTAATTTTAAGCCATTGCTTTACTCTGTCATTTGCATCGATGAAAGCAGCGCTTGCCACTTACCTTCTAGCACATATCTGTGATGGAGAGAGGGGTTTTAATTGCCATTTCTAGTTTCACTGATGGTAGAGAATGGAAGGAGTCTGGATCTGACATTCTCTGAGCAATCGTACCACCAGATCTCAGAAGATGATAGTAGAGAGCAAAGTGCTGAATCCCATTCCGTCTGTTCCCACCAAGAAGGAAAATCAATGGCAGCACATCTGAAATAGCTGCAACCATGAGGAGAGGAGAAAATAATACGGCACTCAGACAAAAGGACTCAATTCTATCCATTTTGATGTTAAGAGAATGGGGTTGAATGAGACGGAGTGTGGCATTGGTTTCAGCATGTCTGGCATTTTGTGGTGTAGTTTTACGTGAAAATGAGGTGCAGTCTTAAGTTGCAGGATCTTGAATATGAGGATGTTTTATTTGAAACTTCTCAAACAGTAAAAAGTTGGTCCTTTGGGAGGACTGAGATTTTTCACAAATCAGTGTCTATAAAGTTCTGAGTTCATTTATATACTAGAAAAACTGTCTTGACATTCTTTTATTGTTGTTATTATTTTACTGTTAAGTGCTGAGTATCTTTGAGCCTTCACTGGCTGTAGAGGGAACTGCAAGATGTTCAGCACATCTGATACTTCCTATGTACAAGGTCCAACCATGGATTTGAGTGCCAGGCACCTCTAGTAAACATCTTGATTCATGTAATGTAAGCTTAGGACAACAAAATTAGAATCAGATGCTCCGGTTTTGGGGGTTTTTTTTTGTGTTTGGGTTTTTTTTTTTTTTTTTTCCTTCCTTCCCTGTTTCAGTCCTAAGCCAAATGGTTTACTGTGGAATACAGCTGAATTGCTTGCTTTATCTCATAAAACAAATACGCCTTTGTTCCTTTTTTGGACTGATATTTTCCTTAGCCCTGTGTTGTGGCTTAGCTATACCCTACCTTCCCTCTTGACATTTTTTATTTTTCTCAGAGCGCGAGCAGTTATAGTGGTCTTGAGTTCAGTCTTCACTGCTAGCTGACAGAGTTGTCCTTTCCATGCCAAAAGGAGCCTGCTGCATAGGCAGTGGAGATATACTGAGAAATTCTTTGGTTTTGTGTTAGATTTTTTGTTTTGTTTTGTTTTGATGTAGTGTGTATCATTTCCCATTTGAAATTGCTTTTATTGTATGGTTGGAAAAACCCTCTTACTTGGCATTGGCAAAGGAAGCAGAGTTTAAAAGGAAAGAAAAAATACTTTAATTTAATAAGCAGTGTTTTGGGGTTCCTTTTGTTACGTGCTACCTTTTGAACTCTGTAAGCCAACATGCAGATCTCATTCACAATAGCGTCACTGTGTTAAGCTGCACAAGTAAACACTTTAAATGGGAGGAAGCACCTGCATATCGCTATTGTCTCTCTTCTTCCATTAGCAAAAGTCTCTGGGCTGACTCTGTTCAAGCCAAACCTTCCAGTAAGTGGAAATCCACAGGCAGCGGTAGGGAGAAAGCAAACCTCGCTGCCTTTGGGCTGGAGGAGTGAGTGTGCGTTGAAGGACAGCCAGTCATGGAGGGGAGCGTGGGTGTGCGTGTAGGCACCCGCACACGAGTGGGCTACCAAGCACTTGCACATCTCCTCGGCCTGCGCCCTGAAAGAGCGGGATGTCAGGATTACAGAAGTCGGCAAGGTAGGTTCACACAAGGCTTGCTGTACCCGAGGCTGTTGGTGGGGCTGGGGAAGCTGATGAACCCTGAGGGCCATGGTGCTCACAATGTACATAATGCTCTGAAATTATTGCTGTCGTCCCACTTGTTGGATTTGTGTAATCAAATGTTTGACTTGATTGCTTTCTTGTTGAGTTTATACGTTTTTATGGACCAGCACCATTCCCTGGTGAGGAACTGGTTAAGATGTCACAGTTATAGATACAGCCTGTAAGAAGTTTACAAGACAAGCTTTAAAGCTGGAAAAGCTGGCTTGTATGGAAGAGCCTTAAAGGCTAAAATCTCTTTAGTTTACTGAAGACGGGTCAGGAGGTGACTTATCATGATCTAAAAGTATCCGCAAACAGAAGGTCTTTGCTGGTAGAGAACTTCTTTTGATCCAGGAAACAAAAGCATAAAAAAGTTCATCGAATTGAAGCTAAATTTGGATAAGTTCAACTTAGAAAATACTAGGGTGGATTTTCTGTCTCCATTGCTGTGTTAATGCTGTGCTCTGTGTCTAACAAGAAATTGTGGGTAGCGTAGAAATCGCTGGATAAAGTGCTTAGTGTTGTATAGATCTTGTTAGAGCAGTGTCACTTCTGGATTTCTAGGTTTTCAATCTCTACATGTTAGAGACATTTGGTGGTGGTGTAGTACCTGGGGAGTTGGAACTACATCTCAATTTATTAAGTGTTCGTTTCTTGGGAGTTGGAGATACCTTTGGTGAGATGTTAGTAATTATTTTATTAATCCTTCTAACATCAGTTTCCATTTAGGAGAAATTGTCTTTGTGCCCTCTAGTGGAAAAACTATTTATTTGAAGGCTTCCAAATTGGAAGAAGTTCTTGCAAAAAAAGTAGAATTTGTGAGAAAGGCTGGAGAGATGAGGGGTCACAAGAGGCAGACATGCTCTGTGCTTCCTCTGTTTTGGTACTCACAAAACTGCAATGCTAGTTACATACACAGACGTGTAGCTTTTCAAATAGGGGGAGGTAAGGGAATGTGAATAGGGAAAGAAGAGATTATCCAGTGCGCTCATGTCAGCTGGGCTTGGTGAAATTATTCTAGATGACTTGAAGAAAACCTGGTCTCAGCAAGCTCTGAACCATTGGTGATTTGCTGTCAATGTTCCCCGGGGATGTGGTGGGGAGGGAAGAGGAACAGAGCAAAGCCCACTCCAGACCTTCAATGGGAGGTGAAGGGGAGACCCAGAAAATGAAGGATCAGAGAATCTGACCCTGATTCCTCAAAAAAGTTCTGGAGGAATCTATGAACAGCAGAGAGGAGGATGAGGATGGGGTCCAGAAGAAAAGCTGACTTATAAAGGGGGGGGGTGGGGGTGGGGAAGGCAAATCTGTCCAACTTCCCTCTTTAAAGGGATAACTGGTTAGTGTGTGAGAGGGGCTGTTGATGTGACTAAGGCTTAGGAGCAGAATTTCAGATCATCTTGGTGAACAGCAAAACCCATCAGGCACCAACATGATGAGGTATAGGGAAGAGGAGGGTGTGTTGGCTCTGGAGGGAGGAGGCGGAGAATGACCGAATGCACAAGGAGGAGCAGTGGGGCGGGTGGTACGTGGTGATGGAGGCTGTTGTGGATGGCCAGCTCTAACAAGTCAACAGCGTCCCAAGGTTTGAGAGAAGGAGTCAAATCTCTCTCTGAGTCATCATTACAGAAGCGTTGTGCGTAAGACAAGGCTGATAATTGCTTCCCGCTGCACTGAGGGGTGCTGGGCAGTGCAAGGCAGGAGGAAAGTGGTCATGCTTGCAAGTCTGGAGATGAACCGCACAGATGGGAGGCTCGGCAAATGAGGCCGGAGGGGGAAAGCTGAAGAAATTGTATTTGGAAATATAAGCCTGAGTGCAGGCAATGCATTTTCTGACGCATAAAAGATTTCTGTAAAAAGGATGATGATCGGCTTTTAGCACCCACTGGGGGAAAATACCTTTATTTGCCTGAAAAAAAAAATTAAAGGTGTGTATTGGGGGAGAGTTCCTCACTAGGAAGGTAATGAAGCAATAGCAAAAGAAATTGTGAATCTGCTTCACTGGAGGATTTGCAGAGCAGTTAAACTGGTGCCTCTTGCCGATGGTGTGATTTCTTCCTCCACTCTGTTGCCTTCTGTCCATCCACCCACCACACAAGGTCTATTTTACTCATTAACCCAAGTTGGACTCCTTATTTCTGTTGCTAGAGGTGCTTTCAGGGGCCGGGGGTCAAAACCAGCAGCAGTGTTGTAGGCTGTTACATGGCTTTGGGATATAAATTCTGCTCTTGGTGCAGTCATGAAAACTTCAAGCACAGATGTAGATCACAAGAAACTGCTGCTGTCCCATACATTTTTCCTTCCCTCTCTCTGTTTCTTTCTGGAGCTGCTCATTTGGGATGTTACGAGACCAACACATGTGAATGTGATGGAGTCCCCACACCTCCCTCCCATCACTGTCATCCTCCCTTTCGTTGTGCTGGACTGCCATTCTTGTTTATTTTGGTTTGAATTATAATTGCAAAAACTGTTACAGTGCTGTTTATTTGCTGTATGTCATGAGTCACTATTTGCTGCTGTTTGCATTGCCTCTCCTCTCCCTCTGTCTTATGCTCGAAGCCATAGCTCTCCTTGGAGCATCTTCTCATGTTTTGAGTCTACAATGCTCTGTGCTCCTGTGAGTGCAGGGAAAAGCAAGCTGACAGTGAAGATCCAGAATTAGGCTTTTTTTTATTTTTTTATTTTTTTTAAAAATTTTTTTTCCTTTTTTTCCCCTTTCTCCTGGCATTTTGTAAGGGTCTTTGTTTGAATGAAAAGATTCCTAGGAGACTCCTTCCCTGACATCTCTGTGCTTAATTAGTCTCTATCTTATTTCTGCCAGGTAGTGAGATCGATACTGCTTTTTCTGGCTTGCAAATTTCAGGGAAGGGGAGAAAATCATGTTAAAAGGGCCTTTTTTGAAGTTAGTGAGATGCCCATGCACAATTCCATCGTCTGCTGTCATACTGGCGAGTTAATCCCTTCACGTGCACTTGTCACTGGAGTGGAGAGTTGGACGTCTTGCACAAAACTGCAATACATGAAGGATTTTGAGGGGCTTTGCTCTCAAAGTCTCAGCACAGGAGCAAGTAATTTTTCTTTACCATGCCTTGATGTTCTGGTATATAAAATGGGGATGAAGTTGCAACATCCAGGCCTAACTCCCCTGCCATGGCTGCAGCCATCACCCTGGATGTTGAAATGCTTCCACCGTCACTTGCTAGGTTTATTTTTGGTCCAGAATAATGTTTTGCGATGCATCAAAGCTTTGCATGTCAAGATCACTAAAGTAACCAGCTCTAACGCCTTTTTGTATCAATCATCTCTTGAGATAGCTAAGGCCCAGGAGGCTTGCAGGTGCTCGATGTTTCAGCCTGAAGGCGAGCAGAAGTTGTTCAAATGCGGCATGTCTCTGCCAAATGGCACACAGCAAGGTGTGAGGAAAGGACCATGACCTTGGTGGCTGGCAGGGGCGGTGCAAGGGGTGGCCATCACAACTGGCTTGTCCCAGGGCTGCCCAAGAGAGATTGACTTGTGCCTCAGTTTCCCTACTGAAGGAAAGGTGTTGGTGAGTCTTGCAAAGCACTTTGAGCTCTGTGGGTTGGAAATGCTGGATAAGAGCTTGTTCTTGTCTGGAAAATCCCACTGACTCTTCATGGGTTTCTCCTGGCTCTGTAGGCTAAATTAAGAACAAAACTCTTCCTCCCAAGCCGTTTTAGGGGTCTAAATGGTCTCAGAAGGTTTGCTTTGAAGCTTACAAGGTTGGTGACGACTGCTTATGCCACCAGTGCAATTTCTGTCCAAGGCAAAGGCAAATACCCAGTTGCTCTGTGTTGGGGTGTCTGACTGCAAGGCCATAGTGTGGCCCCAGTTGCAGGAGCATTAAGGATGGGCCCTGAGCCTGTCTTGGGTTGTCCACCAGCAAATGTTTGATTGTGAATACACTGTAAAATAGCTCCAAGCTTCTTGTACCTCAATTAGCAGCCGTGATAGAGAGCAGGCAGGTTTTCAGGTATAAAATGTCCATTTTGACTCTTTAAGTGTTCTCAGGTGGTCCAGGGAATGTAAATTTTTTAATCTTTTTGTAATGCAAAACCTTTCCGTTATCTCCAATTTAAAAATCCCTAGTTTGGTACTTGAGTGCCTGTAAGAAAATGCTCATCTCTTAGCAGATGGTAATCAGTGTCAGAGGAAATGGGGAATAGATGGCATGTTTTAAATGGTGTCAGTTCCAACAACTGGAATCTGTAATTTATATTTAATCATCCTTTAAACACTGAATTTCAGCCTCTGCTGCTTGACTCACAGCAAGCTGACAGCTTTTTAATGCCACTATGGTAACACTTGAAATTTCCTCAAGCTGCTGTATGCTGCGACGTGGCTCTTTACCGCGTGTGTTAGTGCTGCATCTGCAGCTGATTGTCTGAGCCTGGCTGCATCTGGGTGTAGGGATTGGGCTCTGCTTTGCCTCCCCCCAGCCCCAATTTTGGAAGTCTCAATTGTTTTACTTTTTTACGGAGCCGTAACATCTGCTGTAAATACCACAGCAAATGCAACAGCTGCCAAGGGCGGGATTATGGATCTAGGGTCCATGTATAACAGCTAAACATATTCTAGCAATTCAGCAGGTTGACAAATAAAGTGGATAAAGCTGTGTGCTTCGTGCTCCGGATCAGTGCGGTGGGGTTGTTTCCTGCTGGAGTGAGGTTGTGCCTGGTTCAAACTGGGGTCCAGTGCCTGGGAGTGGAGAGCTTTGATTTTCTGCATCTCGGCAAGGAAAAGGTACAATGTAGGGTGCAGCAGGTCCCGATCCTGCCTGGGGAGCAGAGCAGCAGTGCTCCTAGGTGCTTGCAGGAGCCCACCAGCTGCAACCAAGTGTGTGGGGCTGTCAGAGCTTTGCTGGGTCTGTTGGTGACATGCACACGAGACACTATTTACTGCAGTGACAGTGTGCATGATTTAAATCTGCATTTTACAGGGGTGTGTGTATGTGTGTGCATATGTATATGGATATATAAATACATGGTCACATGCATAAAGAAGACTGTAAGTATTTTTAAAAAACTGCTGAGAAGCCCTGTATGTGTTTAGGATCACAGGGGATTCTGGTCTCCGGCTGCCTCCCCTTTGCCCGCTCCCTCGCTCCTGCCCCTACAGTTAGTCTGACTGTGGATGAAAGAATTTAATGCAATTCTTGGTTTCGGTGACTGGTTGATGGCATTAGCGGAGGGGAGAGTAGAATTTCATCCATAAAAAAATACAACTGGGCTGCTGGGGAGTGAGCCCCAGCAAAAGGGGTTGGCAGCAAAGGGAAGCCATGCACAATGTGTGTAAGGCAGAAGTTGGTGGCCTTTATTTGAAATTGCACATTGAGAGGGCATTATAACAGACTATTTGCCTATATGGGAAATAGGTTGTTTTTGTTGTGCCTAGCAGTCAAATTATATAGTCTTAAATTAGAAGCTGCCACTTCTATTTAGAATAAAACTTGCTTTTCTGTATATGCATGAGCATATTAGCGTTTCAAGATTGCCGAGCTCTACCAAATGTGCTCCGGATTTGCAGAGGAGCCCATTAGTGCTCGCGGAGGTTAACAGCAAGGAGGGGGCAGCAGGGAGGAATGTCTTAATGAGGCAGGGTGAGGAGCTGACCGAGGACACAGAGGGTTTGGAGCCACCTTCTGCTGTGGGAAGAATCCGGCTGTCGCTGGAGGTGCAGCAAACTGGGGTAGCGGGCAGCTTGGCGATCCTGTCGCTGTGAGGAAGAGGAGGTTTCCAAACTGCCTCTCTGAGACTCTCCTGCAGCACTGGAGGTGGCTCAAGTGTGGATCAGGAGATGATGGAAGAGCTTTTGTCCTTTATCTGCAGTCACCAAGTGAATCGGATGCAGAGGAGAGAAGACCTCCTGTGGGCCTCGTTTCCCTGGGGCTCAGGGGTCCCAGGTCCAAGCGGGACAGGAGGGTGGCAAGTTCAGCCTGACCTGTGGGAAGGACTTCACTGCCCTCCCACAGCGCAGCCCAAGAAATGGGTGGGAGAACAGCAAATGACCGTCAGCCGGCGGTCTGTGCCCAGCACAGCTCAGAGCAGCTTCGAAGCTGCTCCCCCCGGAGCTGCCGTCTGCTTGGGGCTGTGGCCACAACTGGCCCCTCTGACTTCCACAAAAACCTCTTACAAATACAGAGGCTCAGCACCAGCTGGTGGTGCGAGCTGGCCTGGGCTTCACCCTCACTTTGACTCCCTCCTGGCAGCACTGCCGTGCTGCCTTTTCTCTGTCACCAGAACCATCCTGGCTGGGGACAGGGGACCCTCTGTGTCCTCCCTGGTGCCACAGGAATGGCCTCGGGGGGAACAGGAGACCTTCTGTGTCCTCCCTGATGCCACAGGGATGGTCCCTGGCTGTCAGAGTGTATCACAAGATTGCATCCTCGGGGTCAAGGCTGATGGGTCGGGGCTGCACTGCCCCTGTGCAAGCCAGGCTGGAGGGACCTGCTACACCTGGGGGTGTAGTGGCTAAATGCATCTGGTGGAGGCATGCAGGGGTTTATCTTTTAATATTATTCCTTAATTTTAGAAGTGTTTCAGTTCCTGAGGTGGCTCAGAGTTGGCAGGCAATGCTGCGTTGGCTTTCAGTGGGAGTTTCACCTCAGATATTGGGGGATTGGGCCTGGAAGCCCACTGGAAAAATTAGGTGTTGGGGGAGAAGATCTTACAGTGGAACATGGACCCTTTTGTCTGTGCATTTACAGCTTTCCAGATTGTGTTTAATTTTTTATTTTATTATTTTAAAGACAGAGATCTCTGTAGTCACAGGAAGAACTAAAGGAATAATTGGGAATTTATTCTGTGCATGTCGCCTTGTTTCATATTGTTGAAGTAATGGTAAAGAGCTCCTAATTTCTTTGAATTTATTCACTGCTCAGAATTACAGCATAAATTTTGAGGGGGGGAGGGGAAATCCCCAACAACTTAGGTGTTTGTGGAAGTTGTGTGATGAGCTCAAAAAAAAAAAAAAAGCATTCATCTTATTTAGTGCCTGCTTCCCCTGAGATTTAAAGCAATGGTAACTGTTGAAGGTCTTTTAGCTCTACGATTTTTCCAGTTTTGTAATGTAAAGGTTCATTTCTTGTGTTCCCTGGGCAAAAACGATGATCTAAAAGCCTTTTACTTAATAAAAGTGCATATTTCTACTTTATCGTGTGACTCCAGGAGCTGAGTTTTTTTAGAAAACCATCAGATATGTGTGAAAATCATCAGTCTTGGCAGCATTGAAGTTGTTAAGGAGAAGTTCAGTGCTGTATTTGCTCAGAACCGAGCGTATTGGGACTGGGTAGTTTGCAGCAGTCTGGCGTGCTGAACAGCGTGGCTTTTTTAAAGCTGCTAGTACAAGTGCATATGATTCTATTTAGAAATTTATTTTCTGCTGCACTTGATAAAACTTTATTCACTGCAATGATTGACTTTTTAAAGGCAAAATCCTGGAGAACTGCAAGTAGCTTCTTTGGGGAAACATGGATTTTGCTCTTTGCCAAGCTGTTGATATCACGTACCTAGAGATGCACTGTGCACCTTTGCTGTTTGGGGTGCCTGGAGGTTCCTCACTTTCCTGTCTCATGTGACATGTGCATGGCTCTGGGTGGCTTCATTGTCATCACAGCATGGACTGTCCTGTTGGGTGCCTCTGAGCTGTGCTGGGGTCCCAAAAGCAAGTCCTTGTGCACGCGGCTGGGAGGTTGCCTTGGGGGCAGCACCAGGTTGGGAGGTGATGTCACGGATGGGGTGGTGACAAATGATGCAGATGTGGCCAGGTCCAGGATGGTGGGGGTATGTTGGTGATGATTTATGCCCTTGTTCAGTAAGAAACATAGGGGATGGGGTAGACTGGGGGTACTTAGGGGCAGGCATAATGGGAATGATAAGGTCTGATTTACTGTGAAAAGGTTGGTGGTCTCTTGTGATTACAAATTTTAGCAGAAGAATCAAACTGCTGGTGACAAAAAAAACCAAGCAAGCAGAAGAAGAACAAAAAGACCCCCAAAACCTTGACATGGCCAAAGTTTTCTCCCAGTGTAACCTATTTCCAGTCCCATATGGTAATTGCTATACTCTGATAAAGCTTCTTTTATGGATTGCAAAGTCAGAAGGGCCCTTCCCCAGTGTTGGATGCTTTATTTATTGTGTATGTTCTTCCTTTCACTATACCAGAAATCTTTCTTCCTTGGAATATATTGTACCTGTCTGGCTTAAAAATTTAAAACCTGAATAACCCGTGTTGTCCTTTCTATCCAGTATGGACCAGCGGGAGACCAAAGCCATTCTGGTGGAGACTGGTGTGTCCTCTGGGCTGCTTTGCTGGGCCTTTGTAAGAAAAGACCTGATTTCAGTTGAATGTCTTTGAATTTAATGGTTTTTTTGTGAGCTGGATGTGGATCCCTCCCTGCTCCATGGTGAAGCGTGAGGCTGCCTGGTGTTTGCCTGGTACCACCAGATCCTCCATCCCCAACATCATTGCCAAGCAGTGCCCCATGGTGACAGTGATCCTGGCCCCTGGGAGAGGTGTGTGGCTCCTGCTCAGGGCTAACCCTCACCTCCACCACTCAGCTCCATCAGCCTTCAGGGCATCCTGCTGTTGCCTCTTCAGGTAGTTTAACCTGTGCTAAATTTTAAAGTAAAAGGAACCAGCCTGATATCATAGCTCTTATGAGCACCAGGGCAGAGCTGAAGAAATGAGAGGGCAAGATCACACCTATGTTACCTGTTCCCATGCTGACAGCTACTGCCTGGGCCCCCGAGGTCAGGGTACTGGTAACACAGGTCTTCAGTTGTCTGCCTTTGGTGTAACTGGGCTGCTTCTACAAGCCCCCAAGTCCCAACTCAATTAAAAGGGCATATTTGCAGATTGGGAAGGCCTGGGGAAATGGCACCACTTACAAGGCAGATATGCTAAAAGCAGATATTTCTGTAGCTGGACATGGAAGTCAGCATGCCAGCTTTGCCCCAGCCGGCCAGTGGGGATGCCAGCCGCTGTGTGGGCACCCGCCGGAGCCTTGGTCCCCGTCCCAGCCGTCTGGCCAGATTGGCACCGATGTCTTGCATACATCGTACATTTATAAGAAGTCGCCTGATTTAGGATTTTCACCTGAGGTGCGACATGGATGTGTCGTGGGGATCCTGCTGTGAAATGGGCAGAGTGAGCCCTGCGACTGGGAAAGCGGCGGCCGCTCGGCCAAGCATGGGTTTACGTGCCGGAGTGCAGGCGACATAAGGAAGCTATATGGAAATTGGATCAGATTCTGGTGTGCGATTTCTGGCAACCTTCGACTCCAGGGAAACAGTAGTCCCTGAACCAAATGTGCACTTCCAGCTGTGGGAAAGCAGTCTGCCGTTTTCATCCTTCTGCCCATTTCCCTTTCCGATCTATAAGATTTCACGTCTCTGCTCCAGCAGCTTTGGTTATGTTGCCAGCACTGTTTGGATACTGGAGGAGACTTTTTTTGAAAGTCACTTGGGAGCTGTTCCTTATTTGCCTAAGTTCTGGGTTTATAGTGATGCAAGCAACGTGATACTATTTAGCAGCTATAATAGAGGTCAAGGCCCTGTTGTCTTAGGTATTGTAAAAATGCCTTGTAAAAGGCTGTACATTATCCAAATGTGCTACAGGCAAGGCAAGCAAAAGAAGGAATAAACCAGGCCTTTACAGCTGCTCCTCATAGATGAGAAACTGAGGCACAACCAAATGTGCAGGTGTGTTTTGCCAGCACCTGAAATGAGACGCAGATCTCCTGTGTTTTGCTATAAAAGACTTTTTGTTTGTATGGGTTGATTTAGAGGCAGTTGCTAAAACAAGCTATGGCTGTGTGCACTTTGCTCGCTGCTTTATCCCCTTTTGAGTTGAAATGCTTTGAAACAGATCCAGGATAAAGCTCATCCACTGCTGGGACATCTCTAATCTACTTTCAGGGAAGCTTTTTTTTTTTTTTTTTTTTCCTTCCCCCCCCCGAAACCTGGCTGGGGAGGAACCAGGAGCATGCTCAGTGTCCTGCGCCCAGGTATGAAGCAGAGGAGTGCCTGCGATCACACCCTCTGCCAGCAGTTTGTGTGTCTTTGGCTGGGGATCCTAAATCGGAGTGAGTGAGAGAAGGAGGCAGGTAAGGAGTGCTGAGCATGGGCTTGTATGGCATAACTGAATCCCAGGGCAGGTTTCTTCTTCTCCCTAAGATGCAAGGAAGAGGCTTGAGTAAGAGTGAATGAGTCTGAAAGGAGTTTCTCAAGGTGCAGCCCCCGGGCGGCTGCTGCGGCTCTTTGTCTGCTCCCTCTCCCGAGCCCATTCTTCGGAGCCATCTTGAGAGCTCGGGTTGATTTGGTTTGTTTCTACTTGAGTTCCAGGTCTGCTGGCTGGCAGGACAGGGTTGCCCATCAGTCAGCCTGGCTTGTGGCGCATGTCTGCGCGCTCGATGCCAGAGTCAGCTTTGGCTCCAACTGATGTTTTTGGAAATTAAGTTTACAAGCTGCAAGTCTTACCAAGAAAAGCTGTTGGGTAATTTTTTTTTTCTTTAAAAAAAAAAAAAAATCATCTTCAATTTCTTGCTTCTCTGAAAATAGTAAAATTCTTATGCTGGTTATTGTTAGGTGGCTGCCGGAAAGGGCAGTGCTATAACCCTCTCCCCATGTAGCTAAGAAGTTGTGTGTGTTCTTTGCTGCATTGAAATCCTAAATATTTATGTTAGTTATGTTTCCTTGCCATGATCTTTACTTATAGATCATTGTGGTTATAGTTCCTAAATGATTTGAGCTCTAATAAATAGTTTATTCTATTTCATATCAACAAGCTAAAATAATAACTTCATCTTTCAGGATATAAATTCCTTTTATTTCTTAAGGTATTGTTTGCTTTTACTATTAAAGTTGTTTACAAGAAATTGTTTTTAAGCAATATATTGTTCACTTGTGTATTTTGAAAGAATAACAATAAAACATTATTGTGCTCCTGATTTCCCTTTGAAAAGGCAAAGTAACCCTCCCAGCACAGTTGCTTTCCTTGCTGTAATGGTTCTGTGCTCTTTACTATTGTGTTCCTTAAATAAAAAGCACAAGATGATCCTGCAGTACAGAATTCTAACAATTGTTTTTATAAACAGCGTGTACTCTGGTATCTGTTGCAAATAACTAGGTTCTTGTTTATAATCGTATCTTCTTAATGAGAATTCAGGTTGTTGGATACTTCCGTGTTTTTTGGAACTAACTGTACCATGATTTTAAAAAGTGCTTTATGTAATTGGGAGTCATTAACATCTGATACAATGTGATGTAAATGGAGGAAGTCCATATTGGAAGGGCTCTCAGGGCACAGATCATCCCAGCAAGGACTGCTCTGGATGTGTGTTCAGTGAATTCCTAAATTCAAAGCCTCTCCTGTTGCTTGTGGCTTGGTGCAGGGGGTATGTACCAGCCTGTCCATGGGAACTAACTGGGTTGGGCTCCTGAAATTGGGAGGACCTGTGGTTCCCAGAGCTAAGCATAGGCTTAAATACCTTATTGAACTCAGCCTTAACTTGTTCTCCCTTATTGCCTACACCTGCATGTACTGGAGATCGTCAAGGGGCCGTGGTGGGGGTGTTTGGGTAGATTTTGTTCTTTGCTTTGAAGGGCTGGTGATAAATGTTGGAGTCTCCCCAACCCCAGTCATCTTACCCAGTGAAGCAAACAGTTCCCTGGTGACTGTTTGGAAAGGGAAAGGTCGGCATTTATAGCTCTGACCAAAGCTACCGGAGAGTGCTTCTAAATGCATAGAAAACTTTTGCAAGACGAGCTTGTTGGGGCAGCATCCTCTGCAATGCTGCAGGACCGGGGGCAATGTGAGCAAAAGCACCCAGCTCTGGGGAGAGGAGAGGGCATGCCTGGAGGGTGCTGTGAGGTGAGCAAGAGCTGTAAATCCTTCTGAAATAGTTGCAGATGCTGAAAACTTTGCCACAGGCACTTCAGCTGCAGGCAGTGTGGAGCGAGGATGCTGGGGAGAAAGGTGGGCGATGGATGCTGAGCTGGTGTTAGTGCTGCTGCTGCCCTGCCTGCCCCTCGCCTCAGGCAGGAATGCGGCAGGAAAGTTGTTTTTCTCCATCAGACAGAAGGGACTGGTGTATTTTCACAACCAAACCATCCTGCCAGGTGTGCTGCCGAGTTTCAAAGGGATTACCCCATCCTAGAAATACCGACTGCTGTTGTTCGCTGTCTGTGCCCTATGCACTTTCCCAGCAGCATCTTTGTGATGGTCCATGGGTGACAGAAGCACCTGAACTGGGCACAGACTGGTTTCCCTGTGAGGATCGCTGGGCTGTGGTCAGGGTGATTGGCTGTTCCGCTGCTGCAGTGTTGATGTGGCTGTCCTGAGTTTCTCTCTGTGCTTGACTGATGGTGGGAGAGCCAGCACGGTTCAGGGGAAAAATTGGGTTGTCTCATTCATCCATCTTAGTAATGTCCTTTGTAATGTGGATCCTCTCCTTCCTTCCTTTCTTTCTCCCTCCCTTCCTCTCTTGAAGTAACACTGCTGGAGCCCAGAGGCTTTACCTTCTCTGTGTAGGATCTTCCGACAGCAAAGCTCCAGGGATGCATCCCTATTGTATAACGCTCATTAATGTCTCTAGTTCCTGCAAGTAATGTGAAACCTCCCCGCTCTGCCTGCACACCACAGCAGAAGTTTTCAGGCCTGGGACATGGGTTGCCTGGCTCCTGTTAGTCAGCCCTGCAGCGTCTTCCAGGGAGAGCCTTTGAGAAGATGAAGCTGCTTTCTCTTGCTGTTCAACATCTTGTGTGGTATTATCTACCTCCAAAACTATTTCTCTGTGGTGAGTTTAACAGTAAAAAAAGCTCGGCAATAAACGGCCTTCCAAAACTGCAATTTTATTCTTCTGATCTCACTGCCTTTTGTCTTTGGGCTGTTCTGACCTATTCATGTCAAGAGAGCAAAGAATCTGTGAGACTGATAAATTTGTACAGCCCCTGCATGGTCTAGGAGAAGGTCTAATTTGATCTGACGTTTACTAATCTGCCAAGACTTTCAGTGATTTGTTTTCATACCGAGTTGAGTTTCATATGCCATAGAGAAATGGGTAAACATATTGCACTGGTAACAACAGCAAGTATGAAGCCAAGTTTTTTTGTATTCATGCAGTTGAAAATTCCTTTCTGCTTGCTTTTCATGGGGATTTATTCCTTTTGCTAATTATCAGGTTGCTAATTTCATTCACCTGGTGAAGTGCTGGCAGAGTATTTGCTGTGAATTATGTGAGGCTTTTTGTTTGGTTTAGTCTTGCATTGCATTCATATTTTCCTAAGTCTGTCGCCTTAGCGCGCCAGTTGTAAAAGTGATTCCAAATATCAGATCGTTTTTCTACCCAACACGTGTGACTGGTCCAGCAGCAGCTTAAACAGTGTATAGATATTCTTGAATTTATGTCATTAAATGGTTCTCACAATAGGGTGGGAAGGTCCCTGATTGTTTATGTGTTTCTGGCACTTTGTGAGTAAATTAATGAAACTGTGAAATTCTCCACTGTGTGCTTTTGGTGTTTGGTGGGCTTTGTTTTTGTTTTTGTTTTTTTTTTTTCTTTTCTTTGTTTCTGCTTACGTAAGTATTTTAGGATACCCCGATTAGGTTAGGTAACACTAGAAAGAGTGGGGTTTAGACCTGGAATCTGTCTTCACTGAAATCAAGCTAGGAGTTTATTCAAACCCCTGGATCAGAACAACTAATTTTACAGTTCTGATTGTTATATCTGAAATCCAGAGGGTGTCAATCCCTTTTTTTAGTAAATACTGTTCCTTTACAGAAATCCATAGTGATGACAAATGTGGCACAGGAAAATTTAGTTGTCCTTTTAAGAAACAAACAAACAAACAAACAAACAAACCACCACACACTACCTGCAAAACCTCACACTAATTTTGATTTCAAGCCTCAATGGTGTATTGCCTGCCACAAAATAAAGCATGGTAACGGATCGGACAGTAGAGATGCTCATACGTGGGGTACCAAATGAAGGTGCTAACTTGGGGTATCCTATCAGTTTAGAGTTTGTTTTCATATTGCCTTGAGAAGTCTGTTTTGACAGTGCTGTCTTTTGAAGCTGAGACATTGGATTAAGGTTTCCAGGACTGAGTTTCAGGCTCACGGTCAAGTGCAGCCTGGCTGGGGGGTACGGCATTGCTCAGGACTCCCTCTCTCTGAGGTCTCTGCTCTCACCACACCACTGGCTTTGCTGCTTCTTTCAAGGAAACCCCAAACTGGTACTCCCTGCGTGACCTTATGTCACATAAGCTTTTGTTGCCCAATTTCCATATCAGTTTCCTTCCTTGCAAACCCTCCAGCTCCTTCCTGGATGGAGGACAGAAGAGAGCACAGTGTGGACTCTGTTCCTGCCTAGGAATTAGGTGGTGGTGCCTGGAAGGGCACGTTAGCCCCTGCTATGGGAGGCAAGAACAGCTGTATGTCACTCTACTTTCATAACTCCAGTAACATCTCTGCAGCCCTTTATCTGGGGAAATAGCTCCAGCCAGAGTAGCCGGCCTTGTGGCACAGTCATCTGTGTCCTTGTTTTATTTCCTCAGCTTGTATTTCATTAGCCTTTTACCCCACTTGCTTTCTGCAGACTAATTTCTGACAGGCACAAAAGCAAGCTCAGAGTTTCTGGTCTCCTCCACATGCCCGTGCACACAATCAATAGACTCGACCTTTCCAACGGGTGCTCAGTGCTCCTGGAGCAGTGCTGGTGGAAGTGCCAAGCTCCTCAGCATCCTCCTCCTCGACTGGTGCGCCATCCCTGCCTGGGGCTGGGGAGGGACACCTGCTTTAAAGCAATGCAGAGTGGTTTACAGCCTTGTAACCTAACAGCAATCAGGAAGGAGTTTGTTCTTTCTGGAATTAGTAAAACATTAATTGGCTGCCAGTAAACCTGGAGTCAAGCACAGCTTGCCACGCATTTTGTTTGGTTTGGTTTAAAAACCATTTAGGATAAAATCTGTTGACAGCTTAAAGCTGTGTAGCAAACTTTGGTGTTTTGTTTTGTTTTTTTTTTTTTTTCTTCATATTCACACCATGAGTAAGTTGGCAGAGGGTTTGGGATGTTCACCAGCTGTATTATGCAGTTTTTGCTATCAGCATATTAACTGCACACTTGGCATTTTACAATTGCAATGACTTTATATTAAGCAATTCCTTTGATAATAGTCAGAGGGATTCTGGGTTGAGAGAGCATTCATTGTGCCTGGGTTCTTTGTTAGCGTTTAAAAATAATACCAAGTTTTGAAGACAAAAGGTTTCTGGAGAGGCCAACTTGCTTTTCAGAGGGACTTTTAGTAACTAACAGGATACTCATGTCTTTAAAGCTGTAGGGAAGCTCTGAGCTACCGTTGAACTGTAACTCCTTTTGCTCCATTAGGATTTTTGCTATGTGTAAGGAATCCCTAAAAAAACCATATATACATATATTTTATCTCCTCCTGAAGAGAGATTATTGTCCATTTTGTCAATTGCTATGAAGTTGGGTAGGAATGGTGGCTCTGAGTAGTACTCTCTGCTTTCACCACTGCTTCTTCTGGCTGATGTCAAGAGTGACAGGGGAGAAGTTTGTGTGTCCGTTGTGGTAGAAACGGCCTGTCTTTGCACAAATATTGTGTAATTAGGAGCGTGGCATCAGTAGAGAATGGTGCCAAAAGCTGGGGTGCCATGCAGTCAGGTGGATCAGACTCTGCACAACATGAACTGTCTCACAAAGCCAGTCTTAGTAAATACATTTAAATACATTAAGTGACAGTAGTTTGGACTGTAAATGGGAGAAGATGGTGAAGAAAAGGGGACTCTGCTTAATTTCAACTACTGCTTCTGTTTAGGCTTATCAGCCCTGAAACACTTATATTCTTCCCCTTACCTTCTTTTATTTATTTGTCAGTCCTGTCTATCAGCTTACACAAATCAGTTACATAAGTATCTTCACTGCTTAAGTCTTTCTTCTCATTTGCAAAAAGTGTGGCTGTGGGTTTTTGGTTTGGAATAGCCCAAATTTCCAGGTCATCTGCAACCAGCTGAGGGCTTTCAAAACAGCATGGACCAAATCAATGCTGTTAGTTCCCAAACTGTGCCTCAGGAATCATGAAAGGCTTCGTTTCTGGCATGGTCTCCAAGTCCTAGGTTGGTATGCTGCTTGCTGTGATCCCTATGGTCCTGGGAGCACTGTGGTGGTGGTGGTACGTACCTCGGATGTTGATTCTTCTTGGCTAGGACTTGTGTCATCTTGTGGCCCACGACAGGGAGCGGGTGAACTGCAGGTGCAAACCATCACTGAAGTGCTGCGAGGTGGTGTGCGGTCACCTCTGGAGATTGGACATCTTGCCTCCTGCAGGCTTATCTCAACCTCCTGAGGAATTTGGCTCAGGCTGGTGACAGAGTTGGTGTCTGAGACCTCACTCACCCTGTTTTAAAATAAGCCTAGATTGAAGCTTATGTTCCCATTATTGAGAAGGAATGGTTACAGCAGGGATGTGGGCTGTTGCAGGGCAATCAGCAGAGAATTGTTTAAAATAGTAAAGGCTTTTTTTCTTCCTTTTTTCTCTCTTCCTTTTTTTATTATTATTATAAATGACCTAGGCAGTGCACTAAAGAGTTTGATCCTGAAAGTCTTAGAAATGCTGGCTCAGGCCCAATCATTTTTATTTGCCAAGGTTAAGTAGGATGTGGCTTGTTTTATATGCATCAGAAGAAGCTTATACATGTGTGGCTTGTTTTATGTCTTCAAATATTTGACATGTGCAGAAAAATGAACTTGTAACTCTTTGCTCACTGGGATGCTTTGTAAGAGAAGCCGAAACAGAGAGATTCTCCATTTGCATTCATCACACTAAATGTTGTTTCATTAGTTCAACTTGATTTGATATGAAACATTAGACCATAAGCTTGGCAAAATTAATCCCCACTTCACCCAAGCAGGATGGTCCTGGGTAGCCCAACTCATCTATTAATGTACAGTGGAGCTCTTTCAGTGGTCTGAGTGGCCTCTGGATAAGGCCTTCTGCAAAGGAGGGGTTTTTTTTATATATAACATGATCTTCTTTAAGTACAGCTTTCCACCTGCACAGTTTCAATAGATGGTTTTTGTGAATGGGTATCTCCTAGCAAATGAAGTTACCGGCCAAGGGACCTGGAGGCAGTTATCCTGCCATTATCAGAGAGCTTTAACCGCTCCCCAGGTTGCACCATGGGCCTGCTTAGGTTGAACAGTGTGAGCAAGTGCACGGGGAGGAAAGCACCAATAACCCACTTTCCTAAGGGTTTGCTTAGACTTAAAGGTGGATGTGAAAGCTCTCTGAGCAGATAGAGGTCTTCATTGAGGGTCACCTTGTTGCCCTGGCAGGAAGGACCTGCTCCTTACGAGGAGGAGGGAGTTTGCTACCTGTGTGTTGTTACCCCTACTGGAGACTGTTTTTTAAAGGCCAAGAGCATTGCAGGGGTCTTAATGCTCGTGCCCAGGGTTCGTTGTCCATGGATTTAGCATTTTTGTTAACTGCTGAACTAAGGCGACTTTGATACAGTATATTAAAATAGTCTTCTTTCACAGCCAACTGGTACATCTGGGCAAGTGATCTGGGACGTGTCGCTATCTCGTCTTCCAGGAAGTCTTTTTAAACATCTCTTCCTCATCTTTTCTATATAGTAGTACCTTATTCTATGTCCTTTTTGTTCAAGTATATAAAAATGGGAGATTATGGTCTTATTAGTCCATTCTTCAGTAGCTACAGATTAAAAAATGCCATTTCATTAAAGCTCTGTTGTAATTTTAAAAGTAATACATTGTCAGGAAATAGAATACGTTTTCTTTAACAGGATGGATAATTAACCACTGAAGCCATTTATCAAGGGTTACCCAGTGCGTTCCCTCTCATGGAAGGCATTAAATCAAGGATTGATGTATAGGTAAATGCTCTAGTTAAAGCAGAAGCCAGGGAGGAATTGATTGATATGATGTGGCCTGTGTTACATGGGGAGATGGGAATAGATCATCTTGGGATCCCTTGAGGCTATAAATCCATATGAATCTGTTACCTATAAATACTGAGAGATTAGATCAGGATGTGTAAATTGTCTTTAATTTCTCTGAGTGACTGCAGTGCCATATTGAGTCATTGGTCTGGGCCTGGGTCAGTGTCACCTTGTGAATTAACAGGGTGATTTAATGAGCACTTCTGGGTTGCCACCTCTGTGTGTGTTCACCAAAGCTAACGTGGCTTAGCTGGTGAGAGGGGAGATTATCAGATGCTCAGAGACTGCGATGTCTCTGCAGAAAAGGTTTCACAGTAAGAACTGCCCCCTCCACTTGTGGCAAAAAAAAAACCCAAAATGAAATAATGAAGGAATATGTATTTTATGCTTTTTTTCCTAAGGAGGAGTGTCAGTGGTGAGGAATTTTTTTTTTTTTTTTTTTTTTTTTTTTAAAGAGACTAAATGGATTTTTTTTGGTAAATGCATTCAGCAAAAAAGAAAGCACATACTTGATCACTTTTTTTAAGAGGAGAAAAACTTGGAGGCTTTCAGGTTTTAGTAACCCCTTGCTTTGAATTCCATCCGGTTCTGATTGTAAAATAAATCCCCTGTTTCACAGCTGAGTAATGCTGGGAAGTGTTACAAACCTGTGGCCCAATTTGTCCTTCAATTTAGAGATACTACATACATTTTGTAGGATTACTGAGAATGCGCTTAAGAAAATATTTTTCTAGTTGTGCTTTTGTGTTAGCCATTGGATTCATACTAAGGGTTATCTTTTATTTGTATTAGTATTTATTTAATCACAGATTTATTT
The DNA here is from genome assembly GCA_013401275.1 of Pandion haliaetus. Classification (NCBI taxonomy): domain Eukaryota; kingdom Metazoa; phylum Chordata; class Aves; order Accipitriformes; family Pandionidae; genus Pandion; species Pandion haliaetus. Next base: position 820,744 of record VYZV01006000.1, on the reverse strand, counting down.
GTGCTGCATCCTATTTTGAAAGTAATTGCTGGCTAAATGATGGTGTAGCTGTAGTTCATGTGGGAAGCGCCTGCCCGTGAATACTAAAAGCTTGTGGAGTGATACCTGGTATATTGTGGCTTAATGGAAATGCTGTGTTTGATCCAATCTGTATCACTTTGCTATTAAAAGTGTTGAGAGGGCACATATAGTTGGATGTGGGAGTGAGAACTTAATCATGGTTTTTAGACATAAGGTGCTTAGACATAGAAACAGATTTTAAAAAAATGCCCAGAGTTGGTTGTTTACATGGGGATTTACTGTAAGTGTTTTGTTTTTCAGCAATTACTTGATTCCTCCTCCCCGCCCCACNGGGCATCTTGAGCGAGGTGTTTGCTTGCGCAGGGCTGCTGGCAGGACTGGCAGCAGGACTAGTGTCTGCCTGTCCACTTTGCACCCTGGGGGCTCTCCGGCTGTCCGCTGGGCACTCACCTGTGCTCGGCACAGGGGGGACGAAGCAAATGGCAAATACTGCCGAAGCCCTGGGGAACCAGGCTCTGTTTTCATAAAGCCAGGTCGGCAGCATTGTCCTTAACTTGACTGTTGCCGGTGATTAAACATGCCCCCAGTTTTTTGGCTTTTTTTTTATAGTGGTGTTGCTGTGCACTGAATCAGAGCCCTCTTCCCGCGTGTTCTGCCTCCTCCTGCTCCCCGTTCCCGGGCGCAGCGATGCTGCCCTGCGGAGGAAGCGGGGATGGGGGGAGAAGGGTGCTGCAGGGTGCCTCCAGCATTTAGTACCTGCTGCAGTTGCTTGATCAGGTCCAGTAAACAGATCTGCGTGCTGTCTTTGAGATACCAATTTTCCTGACTAATGGATTCAAAGGTCTATCTGTCTGTGCTTTACTGTCGCTATTTATTGCCTCAGTATTTGTTTGGCAGAAGGTTTTTGTGTTTTAATACCAGCCCTGCAGTCCATTGCCAGGAAATTTAGAACCTGTGAGCGATTTCAAAGGCCATCTGACTCCAATGCTTCCAGCAGGATTTATGTTTTTGGTGGTGCAGAGTTACAGTGTCATAAGGTTTTTATTTGTTCTTATTATATCATGGGCATCTGCAGACTCTTGAGTCTGGTTCTCTTCAGCTGTTTATGTGCAAATACATCTCTGATCTTGTGAAAGGAGGTCATTCTTTATTTCCACTGACTGTTGCTCCAAGAAAAAGCCTCCCCAATAAGTCACTAAAAGAAAATGGAATTAGTCGTGCTAAAACCGATGGCAGCAAAATGCATATGACTGTAGTGTTCATATGAAGGCTGAAAAAGTTCTCGTTATTTGGAGTACACTCCAAATATTCAGTATCCGTTCAGGTTTTATTCTGGTAAATCTGGCTTGCTGCGTGCACTTCAGCTGGCAGTGGAGCCTGGGGTGTGTTGCCAGGGCTGCAAGTGGGATTCCAGAAAGACTTAATTTCATTTCTAATTGTTGCAAAGAATCACTTATTTAGCAGTTAAGCTCCTACTCTGTTTCCTGCCTGGCTGAAACAGTAGCAAGTTCCCTTACTTATGAGATTACTTCTAAAATTGTGACTTTTGGTGGAATCTGAAGGTTGCAGTGTACAGGAATTACGGTCTGGTCCTTTTGCTTGCAAATGACTTGTGGATTCCGAGCCAGGACTTATTGCTTACACCTATTTCTGGCTGGTTTCAAAGTAAATGTGTTTATTACCATATGTGCTGTTGTGAATTCTAGCAACTGCCAAATGTTACAGAATAACTAGGTTCATTTTTTGCAGTGCTTCACCAGGGGTCTACCTTTTTTTCTTTCCTCTTTAACCTGACAAAATAAAATACCTTTTTACAACTGGCATGTATGTACTCCAGCAGGAAAATGAAAATACGTTTTCTAGGTACTGGTCAGGTCTCCTAAGAAAGGGCACTAGGCATTAATGAAGGAGGGCAGAGAGAGAAGAAATCTCAGGATCTGAGCCTGCGGATGACCGAAGCGACGTGTGTCTGTGTGTGGGTACATGGTGGGTGCTGGGTTGCTGTGACATGAAGTGGCTTGGCTGCCGAATTGCCCTGTTACCATTGCTTTATGAAGCAATGCAGTCATAACGCTACCGGGTCATTTTATTTCTGCTTAAGATGTTCTGTCGAAGAATATGATGCATTCAAATAAAATCCATTTCTGTGCCGTTAATAAAAGGTGTGTAACAGAGTTCAGATCACTGAGTGATAAAAATCGGGTTTTACTCTTCCCCCAAGTTTTAGCCATGTCTTTCAAACATCATCTGCAGATGTCTTCATTATCCATGTTTGCTTGTTGTGCCCTGGACAAGCAACAGAGGTTTTTGTGGGAAAGCGATATCCTTTACAGGGTAATATAGTTGAATGACTGTATGCTTTTGCTAATACTGCTGCAGAAAAGATACATATGACTCCCAAGTCCTGGGCTGACAGCATGCCATTGGAGCGTGTGCCATACTGGCAGTGTAACCTTCGTTCCTGTCTTCCTAGCATTTTATCTTGTATACATTTGCTTATCCAAATATTACTTTGGGTTTTTTTTTATAGCTGTCACTTGCTATTTAGCTCAGAATAGCAAATGGCAGAAGAGAGTTACAAATAGCATCAGCGCTTTCTTCGGCTTATTTATTTGATGGTTCCTCTGTATAGCTCTTTGAAAGGGGAAATACAGAACAGTGGTACAATTTTGTATGGGCAGTCGAGGATTTGTGTTTTTGTCATCCTAAGCAGTAACCAGCATGTAGCAAAGATGACAAGCCTTGTCCTGGAGAGTTCCATGATTGTCTTTTTGATATGTTTTTACCCTAGTATTAATCCCCTTTTGTACTGGGATTTCTAGCATGGCAGGGACAGAGCGGCACCTCTGTTGAGCCACCTCCAACTGATCCAGAGGTGCTGACAGAAATTGCACTAGTGTTTGAGGCATCAGCCCAAGCAGTCCTCTAACATGGTCTAAGGAAGCGCTCCTGGAAATATGTCTTCTGGGTCCTTCGCCATATGTTTCAAACAGAGAGGGGTTTTTGAAATGTAATATAGATTATTTTTGTAAGGAAGGTTAGATGTTCTGAAATGCGTATTTCTCGTGTAGTCACCTTGTTCCCTAAGCAGGTTCTCTTATAACATTTTAAAAATGAACCCTACTGTGCTTTACAGCTAGAATGGTGTCAGCTGGCACATTATCCGTGAATTCTGGAGATGTTGTTGGGAAGAGTATTGGTGTTGACTCAGATATTCTGCTGGGTTTTTCGTAGGCAGATTTAAAAGCAGTACTGTAGCATCAACGGATGCTCCACTTTCTGCTGCGAGTAGTTGTCTAATAGTGCTTTGTAGCATGTAGCTTTCCTGCACGTCTCATCTTGGACGCAGCTCTGTAATGCTAATTCTTAAATACAGTGAGATGGTTTTAAAAACAAGCCTTATTTCAGTTTTCTTGGAGACAGCAAGATAGATTTGGTATCTTGCATATTTTTCTTGAAGTCAGTGGATTGTGGATACCACATTTGTAAGTGTTTGAGGCTGGGAAGCAGTTGTTTAAAATCCTGCGGAATCCTTCAGTTGTGGGGAGGAGCTGTGGGGGAAACAGGGTGGTCTGGTGGGAGGAGGACTCCAGGCATTGGCCTCCAGGATGGTCTCAGTGAGTCATTCCACTTCTCCGTGCTTCAGCTCCCTGTCTGTGAAATGATGATAATGACAGCAGCTGACTTCTTTGAGCTTTGCTCACAGAGATGGCTGTGTCCTTAAAATCTAGACCTATGACAAGCAAGTTTTGTTTTCATTGTTGCTGTTTCTATGAAATTCTTCTGATGCTGTTGCTCCTTTTATAAGCTGGTCCAAAAGGACCACATTAGTATAAGCAAAAGTCTCCCACTCAGTTGCATGATTTGCATGCCCTGATGTGCCAGGCCATGGTCCAGAGCAGAGGTGACCATGAGATGGTCCTTGTCTCTGGGACTGTGGGGAAGGACTCTCTGGGGAACCCAAGACTAATTCCAGCCCTTTTGTTGTTTTTTTTTTTTTTTTTTTTTTCTCCCTACCTCCCCTGCAGTGCAATCTGGCTATTAATATCTGTGGAAGTTTAATAAAAACAAAAATAAATACGGACTATTTCATTTACTTCACTTCCACTGTAATTGCCAGCCCATATCTCCCTCCATTATCCTTTCATCTTCTTTTTAGACTGACTAATAGTTGCTTGCTGATTACATTTAATGGCGTGAGAGCCTTTTAGTTTGGATACCCTGCTTTTCCTCCCCTATTGCTTATAGAGATGCTTACATTTTTAGCCAGAGCTATGATTTGTCTCCTATATAATTGCATGGAAAGCAACAGTTCACATTCCTAGACGGGCATCCTGAATTTATTTTGATACCATTTCCTTTTTAATGCATTTCCCACACTCTGTTCACCCTGTAAAATCTCTTTGATTAGTTTAACTAACTGTGGCCCTTCCTGTAGATTTATTTCTTTGCAGTGAACTGCATATCTTGGCCTGTCTAGTGCAGTCCTTAGGGCTAAGTTTCAGAAATTAATAGTAAGCAGGTTGAGATGGAGGAAAGTATGGTGAAATATTTCCTTTACCAGGTCCTGCTGGGGTGTGCAGTTTCATTGGGACGCTCTCCTTGCGAAGGTGCAACTGGTGCTTGGAGCGCTTTGCTGGTGGAGGTGCATCATGGTGCTGGAGCAAAGCAAACGCTGGCAAAAGCTCTGTGGTGTTGGCTAACTGACCACGCTTGGACAGGATGGAAATGTCACTTAAAAATTATCCACTTCATCAGTTTTATTGGTGAAAATTTTCAGGACGGAGCTTATCCGGGGGAGAGCCTGATCTCACATCTCGCCTGCGTGGCCACTGATGGAAAAACACTGCGCTGAGCAGCCTGGCTGTGCCAGTGCATCTCCCTGGCTGTGGGCAGTGGAGAGGTTTCGGCACAGCTCTGTGAGCTCAGGCTTGTCCTTGAGCTGCCCCACTTATGAGGGGATGGGAAAGGGGGATGGTGTGACCACACGAGCCACAAAGCCACCACCTCTTGGATGGGAGCTGCAGTATTTCATGCTGTGCAATACAAGGCTGGCAAAGGAGAGTCTGGGGTATTGCAAGCCCTGTAAGTGTTCAAAACACAGGTCTCTCTCAAGGCTTTTATCTGTCTGTGTGTTTTCTGTTCTGGCACCAAGAAATTTGGTAACTTTTAAAAAGAATGTCCAGTCTTAGTGTCTCTGGTGTAGCAGCATTGCTGACTCATCACTGCTTAAATACTGGATAAAGCCCTTGTTAGGGAGTGAGGCATTCTTTTGTTAAAAAGCCAGAAGATGTCTATTTTCATCACTGAGTTTGCAATCCTCGCAGTTGGAACGAAGCAAAATTCAAAGCTTTGGAGAAGTGGCTGGGGGTGTGTGGAATGAATAATGATCTAATATGAGGCCTCAGCAGGGTGAAAAATGTAAAACTAGCATCTCTTCTGCTGTTGGGTTTTTTTTAAGATAAATTCACTAGCAGTGAGAAGTATTTTAAACGTTACTGCTGTTGCTGATAGGAACAGGCCATTAAATTGGTACAGTCGACATTCCTTTGGGTCTTGGTCATAAGCCAAGCTGCCAACTGTTTGTAAATTTACTGACAGTCAGTAAGCTGAATACAATATTTAAACTGTCAGAAAACTAATATCCACTCGTTTCAGGGAAACGTAGCTCTGCTTCTCCTGGGCCCTGGCTTTTTGTAGTGTTTGGTTACTGCTGTTATTTCCTGCTTCTCTGAACTCCAAGACTGACCCAGGAAAAAGTAGAGAGGAGATGAAGAAGTGTCTGCCTGCCTCCCCCTTCCCTGGGCACCCTGTTCTCATCATCCATAACAGTATCCCAGTCCTTTTTGGCAGAGATGCTCAAGACCGTAGCCAAATTCCTGGGCTCCCAGGGCCCGGGTTCTCCATCTTGCCACGGCTTGCAATGGATGCTGTTCAGTCTGAGTGAGCTGTAAATATGAAGGCAGGCATTCACAAGTGTTAACTATATATGTATGCTAGCTTCCTGGGGTGCACACTCAGAGATAGTGGAAAGCAGCCTGAGAAAGCCTAGAAAATACTTTGAACTTATTTATCATACTACTAAAATGTTGTGGGAAAAATGGCAGAATGCTGCTTGCTGTTGAAACGCAGACCTGTTATGAATTACCCTTGCAAAGATAGCTCTCTGTTACGAGCCAGCATTGCGTGAGGAAATCTGTTTTTCCTTACTATACAGCAATGATATGGGTTTACCCCGTTGTGGACCTTCCTCTGAAATAGCTTTTTGTGTAACCGCCTATGTGGGCTTCCATAAAATATGAACCCAGGTGGGTTTTCCTCGTGCCCTGCTGAGCAGTAACTCTCGTATCCCATTGGAAGAAGGAGTAGCAGAGTTGGCCACAGGGACGGATCTCCCATGGCATGGCTCTCCTCCCCTTCCTGAGCCCCGCTGGGAGGAGAGCGTGTATTTGCCTCTGAGAAGGGATCATTTCACTGGGCACGTGTAGGCTGTGGCTTTGATAAACCCAGAAGGATGAGTTTGAAGGTACTGCTGTGGTGGTTAGATTACAGGCTGCAGCAAACTTTTTGTTGTTGTTGTTTAAACTAGAGAAGTCTTTTTCAGACCTGAGGAAGGCCCCTGTTCCATGTTAGGATTATGCCAAGCCTGAAATGTTTGGACTAAGAGGGGAAAGGGCACAATAGCAGCTCATTACAGAGCAGTCAGTGACCCCTGTGGAGGGTGTTCACCTGCACGGCTGGGTGCCCGGGCTCGAGTTCCCAATTTCAGTTGGGTGCTGCAGAGTTGGATCCTTTCCCCTTGTGTGCCAGAGGAGTGAGCACCCCTCTCTCTGTCCTGCCATTTGCCAGAAATTCTTCCATTAAAATAAGGAACTTTCCCTCTCAAAAGCAGTACTCTTCCTTGGGTTGGGTGAATCATTGTGTTCATAGAAAAAAATGTGTTGTGACTTGCTTGAATTCCCCACTGTCTGTGCTCTTGGGGTTTGCTGCACGTAGTGCGTGGGAAAGCGGTGCTGTGACTTTCCACCGTCTCCTTTGAAGCTTGGCCCAGACAGAAGGTGTAATAAATTGGAAGGTGGTGTGTGATCTGGAGTATCCTCAAGCTACAGCTGACGTTACCTGGCCATGGAGAGGCCACTTGTGTGTGCTGTTACTGCTCAAGTGCAAATAAATATAATATTTATCACCGTGTGCTGTCGGCATGTTAGAAATTAAGCCCAAAGCCTTCTATACCAGTAAGTGTTTCACCAATCATTATAGCATTTGTCAACATTATGGGCTGCTGTCTGTGCCAGTAATAAATGCATGGTGTGCCTGCTAGATTAAATAGTTTTTCCAGGGAGAGGTGTATTTAATGAAGAATGAACAGCACAAGCTGTAAAAGGGGCAAGATCGGTTATTTTTACAAAATGGTTGTAAATGGCGTAGAGGGAGGTGGCACGGGCTGTGGAGGGATGCCTCAGCGTCTGACCCTGTAGGGTGTCCTGGATTGAGCAAAAGGGATTTGGGTTGAGCACCTGCAGTTTTTGGCAGATGTCTTACATTTATATAAAGAAAAAGAAGGCAAGCTGCTAAATAAAACAAGTTGCTAATTTTCTGCAGAGGCCCCTGGGGTGCAGAAGGTGGCAGGCGGCAGCCAGGAGAAGTGTCATCACTGGGAGAGCTGCTGAGCTGGAATTTTGCCTCCCACTGGCTCTGGGGTAGGGGTGTGAGGGCTGGGCTCCCAGGCGCTGCGGCCAGCAAGGGGACAGGCGTTCAGCAATGGGTTTGGAAAGGAGGAGGGAGCTGCAAAGGCTGTTCTTCTCTCCTCCGGGCTGGAAATGCACAGCTTGACTCTTGGTTTCTGCTTCCTTTATTTCAAAAGGGCAGTTCTGATATGTGCTCAGCTTGCCAGATGGTGGTGTGCAAAAAAAGGCCTGAAAGCAAGGGGGAGGGAAGGAGAAGCATGTCCCTGCCTGGGACTTGGGGAAATCTGACTTCCCAAATTGCTGTCAGCTGTTGGAGAACCGGAGGGCGTAGTCAGGATTATGAAAATTGGGATTGTGGTATTTGTTAAAAATATGTTAAAAAAAACGTATCTCCATCCTACTTCAGGCAGTGGTGAGGCTTTGATATATGGGTTTTATACCAGGTGGTGTTTTTTGGGTTTTTTTTTTTTTTTTTTTTTTTTTTAGCCCTGTGCATGAACCATCACATGAGAACTGACCGTCATTTAGTTCCAGGGCTGTTATGCAGTCTGTGCATGTGTATGAGAGGGTTTGTCTTCCCTTGTGCAAATATTCCTCCTTTCCACAGAGGAGGAGAGTGGGTTTGCCATATATGTTAATTTTGTGTCGGTTTTGTTTTTTTTTTTCCCCCTAATAGTATGTGGTGGGAAAAGATCCTATATAAGCCTTAGTGGTGTTAGCTGGGATCTAGGAGGTTTTTCCATCTGCTGGGCGGGGAGGGAAGGACAAGGTATGATGATTCTTCTGTGGCTCCGTGTCCACATTACACTCTGCTCCCTCTGGTGTGGTGTGTCCTTGAAGGCCATCATCTGGGTCGGAGGTGTGTTCCGGGGGTGCCGGGGCATCTGTGAGGGAAACACATCCAACGGGGCAGGTGGAGAGAACGAACGGCCATGGACATTTTGTTAACAGAGAGCTGAAATCCTGTGTGATCTGGACACCTCCTTTCCCAGGGCTTCCGGAAGATTTCTGACTGTTGAGCACATTTCAATGTTGCCTCAGTTTCTCCTGAGGTTGAAAGCTTGGCCCTTCAGGGGTCAGTCGTTGTACTTTGGTTTTTGAAGTGTGGCAGGGATTAAACTGTTTGAGTTCAGAGGTGCTCCTCTTGGACTCCCCCATATAGGTTCAGAGCTTCCACGTGCGCCTGGCACCCATGGGTGCCCAGCCCTCCTGCAGAAACACCCGGCCGGTGGGGAACCCTCAGCGCAGGAAAAGACGAGGAACTTCACATACATGAATCTGTGTTTTTTAACAAACAACCTGTGATTGTGGAAGCGAGGCAGGTTACATAGGAGGGTTTCATCCTGAGCAGCAGTCGTTCATTGTTACTTGCTTCCCTGGGCTTAGGTCTGCAGTTTGGACCATTTGCTCTCTCCTCTCAGCAGCTCTGTTAGAAGAAGCTGTGAGCACCCAGTGGGCAGGGGGACCCACTGCATGTGCTTGGGTGCTTGGAGATCACATACCCTGTTTCATGCACAACAGGTACAAGGCCTCCTAATTGTACTAATGGGGAAAAAGGTGAGACCAATGTATTGGAAACTGTAGTAATGGGAAACAGCAGAGACCTACTATGCCTTGAGAAAGCTGTGCATGCTCCCAGGAGGTAGAAGCTCACAACCTTTGCAGTAAATAGCAAGCAAGTGAATGTGCGGTATCTTTGGAGTGAAGCTGTTACTGAACACCACCAAGGTGGGACATCCAGGGCTGCTGTAGCACACTGGCATCCAACTGGTGATGAAATCATTTTGAAGAAGTTGCATTATCAAAATACCAGGAGAGGGGAGAAATGAAGAACCAAGACCATTTGTTTGAAAGACAGTGTGATTAAGCATTCAAGTGAAGTAACAAAGCTGTTGGATTTAAAATGAGCTTCATGTAGTTTTTATTTTCTGAAGAAAAGTTGATGCATTATCTCCCTAACAAATGGCTCATGCTGCAGAAGTGAAGCATGACACCCTTCTCCAAATCGGACTGTTCAACTTTATAAATGACAGTGTCACCTATCACTGTGTCAGCAAGATAAAGAGATGATTTTTCAAATGGTCCAAAAGCATTTTCATTTTCATTGCGTTTTCCCTATAGTGAATATTCCACTTGTACCCAAAGCATTACTGAAATAATAGGCTTCCTCTGTATCCACTGCGTAGAAGTAAATACTATATAATTTTTTATGTATAAATTATGTATACTACTGTATATAGTGTGTATGTATCTAGTATATCTATTTATATATGCCGTATATGCATTTAAAATATATTAGATTTACTAATACTAGATAGTAAGATTATACCTATGCAAGTACCAGAAATCACAGTTACTTTGTTAATATACCATGTCTGTAACCTACTAGCCAAAACTCCACCTGAGTAACCTTGAGACCTTAATGCCAAGGTGGCCAGAAGTGCAATTACACACCCTCTGTGTCGGAAATGGCTCTTTTCCTTCTCTTCTGTACCTCATCCCTCCTACAGTGAGACACTTCAAGTCTTAAGGCTTAATAACACGATTCTGGATTGCATCTGTCTTTTGCAAATGTGGTTCTAAAAATATTTACTATTCCCTTTAGGAAAGAACTTTCGAGTCAAGGATCAGAAGATCCTTTGTTACTGCTCAATGCATATGTTTAATTTATAAAATCTTGCTTAGTTAATGTGGTTTATCGACAGTAGGTCAGGGGGACTGTTAGATCATCAGGCCTGACCTGTGTAACCCAAGCCCTTGGATCCCACCCAGCAGTTCTTGGCTTTCAAACTTCAGCATTGACCCCCTGGGTCTGAGCAGTGCACTAGAAATGTGTCTGTCCTCCTCGCCCAGCTGAGCTTCACAGCTTTTTTTTCCTTTCCTAAGAGGTTTTTTTTCTTTTCTTTTCTTTTCTTTTCTTTTCTTTTCTTTTCTTTTTTTTTTCTTTCTTTTTTTCTGTGAGATCTGGCTGCAAAGCTTTGTGCTTTCTGAATCTGCTCCAGAAAATCATAGGAGTACTTAGGCAAAGCATTGCATTGCTGCTCTCATGTAAAATACCAGTGGGGCGAGGAGGGGGAACATGGGCAGACTGTTGCATTACATTGATCAGCCTCTCTGGGTGACATCATAGGACTTGCATGCAGGGAGTGGAAGAACAGGTTTCACTATTAAAAAAGCAATGTCAGACAGCAGAATTTCCATTTGAAATTAGATGACATATCCGAGTTCATGAGCAAGGCACACTGATGCGCCCTTTACGTAAAGCAGTAATCATAATACCCTTTGTCATAAATTTGAACTTCAGCTTTGCAGTGAATCTCATGAAGTGGCAGGCACGAGCCTACTTCATCATCACCTTGGGAAAAGGAGGGAAAGGCAGTCCAAAGCGGTATTTATTTCTCAGCAGTGATGAGGTCAGGTTTCCAACGCATCAGTGTTGAGTGTGGTGATGCCTTTTTAAATGCGGCGTTGATAGGATGATGCAACTTCCAAGTGTTATGCCAAAAAAGGCAGAAGAGTGTCAAAAGAGATGACCGTTGGCGACATCTAAAGAGAAGAAAGCTGATTGGTTTTGGGTTTTTTTTCTCCATAGCTTCTGGCTGAGGAGCTGGTGTGGGAAGGGTTGTAGCGTGGTAGGACTGACTTCTGAGCAGCTCCTGGCAAACCAAAAGTGAACTAGCTTTAGTTAAATTAAAGTGGGGGAAGAGACTATCCATATCCTTCATATAAAAGAGCTCCAAATTTATGAAGGAAAGCACTGATTTTTTTTTTTTTTTTCTTCCTGTGGCCAACTGTGCTGCCTTAAGTACATTTTCAATCCCTTTTAATCAAAGGGTGTCTGTCAGCCTTTTTCTAGTGTTGTGTTATCATAAGCAGCACAGTACTAGGTACCTGGAGAGAAGACCAAGTGCATTTCAGTCCTAAACAAGATTTGCAATCTGCAATAGGTTAGCTGAAATATTTTAATACCACCCAGGCTGTTGCTGCAGTGACAGTACACTCCAGCTATTGTAGAGGCTTTGCACATCTTGTTTTCACTATGTCCTTTTCCCTGTCTACCCTCATCCCGTTTCAGATACTAAGTTTGGAGCTAGTATAAAGATCCGCTTCCAAATCTCAGGACTTTAATAATTTTTGACCGTGGTCACCACATGGAAAGGTAAAACAGATGTGCTTGCAGGAAACTGCTTGGCTGATCATCTTTTGCTATGTGCAAATCTGAACTTTCTTTTAAATGCATCACTTTGAACCAAACATTGATTACTGTGGCATCGCTTAGGAGAAAGTGTTTCACGTATTTAAAGTGTGTGCATGTGGTTTTGTACATGCCTGGCTGCCTGCCTGATTTTGCAAACTGCAACACTACAGCTCTATCGTGTTTAAAAAAAAAAAAAAAAAAAAATCTCGAATACGCTCATAGCCAAACTCCTAAACTTTAGATAGTGGGANGTGTAAAAAAAAAAAAAAAAAAAGTCTTAGAGGTCTTGTCACTGAGCTCTTTGTTTGCATAGGGAAACAGCTGTCTGGGATTTAATGTGCTGCTCGTAACACTGCTGTTAGGGAGCTGTAAATCCGTCCCATTTCTTCTTACTGGGATTTGATCGTTATTTTTCCCCCTTCCTAATCAAAGTGCTGCAGTCAAGTGTTGTAATTAGTGTGTATTAATTTATTGGTTGTCACTGTTGTAATGATATCTAATAATAACATGACAAGATTTTATTCATTCTATAATAAAATGTTTACATATTGTCACTTTAACATTAAAATTAAGCTTTCATATGGTGGTTTTTTTATCAGTCCAGTATGATCAACTAATTGTACTTGTTTTCATTGACACCATTCTTTCCTGCAAACACAAGCTGTTTGAAGAATTAATTCTCATTTTGACTTCTTTGGTAGAAGGTTCTTCACCAGTTGGAGCAGGTGATGGGGAAGGATCTTAGGCAGAGTTGTATGCACTCAATGTGTGACATACTGAAAATAAATCGCATTTTCTGCTGCTTACTCCATTGGTTTGGACAAAATGAAGTGTGTATTTTCTCCACCCAAATTGATAGCATGCTTTTTAAAACATGAAGTTGTCATCTTGGTTTGTTTGTTTCCCCACCACCACTTCCAGGTTAATAATTTTCATGGATTGTAGTTCAATTTAAACTCCTGGGCAAATTATTAGAATAAAATGGTACTTTATATTAGTAACTAATACCTGGAAACATGCATGTGCTTGGCTGTTTTTAAAGTATGGATTGGTATGTTGGGTGTTACTTCATTTAGCATTCTCTTCTGATCTATACCAACCTGCTTCAATGAAGTGCTGTGAAATTTCCCTTACCACGGGGCTCCTGGAAGACCCAGGAGGGAGTTTGTGTGAGAAGTGGGCTCAAAGGCACCAAAATGTTTATGGATAGTTAGAGTTTGTCTTTGGAAACTTAACAGGGAAAGGACCAACTCTCTGTTTTGGCAGTGAGGAGTGCTTGGATGCCTGCTGTTCATGGCCGTGCAGGCATTTGGCCCCTCTTGTCTTGGCTCCCTGTGGCTTTCCTGGAAGAGTAGGTGGGCTTCTTGTCTGCGGGCAACGCTGAGGATGTCAAAAGTCCCTTGCTCTTTCTTGTGACAGTTGCTTGGGAAATATTTGAGCAGTAGCCAAGATAGTAGAGCTCTTCCCATGGGAGAAGGGGTCTGAGGGCCACCAGCGCTGTGACGTGCCAAGATGTGGCACAAGGGCCTGTGATGCTGGCAGAGCTCTGCTGCAGTTCGTGTTCCCTGTGCCCGGCTGGGACTTACAGGTACGTGTCGGGGATTGCAAGGTGCCATGCTATTACAAGGCTTGTAGGGTAAAACACGTTGGCAGACTTCAACATGAGATGAGGAGGCAGTGGGAGAAAAAGAAAGGCTGAGGGCACGTTTAGTTCCCTGCACTGAACCCCACCTCTTGTTGGCAACCTGCATGTCCCTAACTGTGCCCAGCGTTTGCACCCAAAGTTGAGGTGAGCTTGCATGGGGAACAGCTCCAGCTGCAAAGAAGGAAGAGTTGGTGGCCAGGTCTGGGAGCCTGCAGGGAGGAAGGGAAGATAAAAGAAGTGTTTTCTGCTGTGACCTGAATATTTGCCAAGTGTAAAATCTTCACAGCTTAAAGTTAAGTGTTTTGGCTCTATCTGCAAGGTGTTCTCCAAATGTGTTAGTGTCTCTCCCTGGGGGCATCTGAGCTCAAACGTTCTCTTGGAGAGCGCTGCCAGTCTTTAAACAGAGTGCTTGCTGTGGGCTGCTATGTAATGAAGTGGACTGGGAGATAGGAGGAGGGAATTTTCCTTCTGAATAAGCACATCCTTCCTGCCTCTTTTAGGAGCACACTTAAGGCTACTATAAAATGCATAAACCTATTAAATGTCACTTCTGTGGATGGATTTGGTGAGGGTTTTTTTTCCAGATTGTGTGCTGGGCCCCTCTGAGCTCTCATTCCATAAATCAGTGTGTAATGAGTTGTGTTACTGTCAGGGGTATCATCTTGCAGTTTGGCAACGGCTGTGGTCTAACAAATGGTCCCAGTGTGGTAAAGACCATTTGAAGAGAGCAGAAAGTAGGCTTGCATAGAAGTTTTACCAGCAACGTCCATCAGCAGTTTCATATCTCTCTCTTATCCCCTTATTATTTGTTTTGGTATTGTGCTTGTTCTGTGTTTTCAGGAGGCAGATCACTCTGATTTCTAGGGAAAAATAAAAACCACCAAAGTTTCATTGGAAAGCTTTTGCAAATTATTGGGAATTCTGAAGTGTGTCGGTCAACTGTCTGGCCTATCTCTAATTGCTCTGTCTCCTTGCTACCCCAGGAAACTTTCAGTAATTACTGTTCTTTAAAATAGTGAAACTTTTGCCAGACTTGCTTGCATGTATGGTAGATAGCAAAACGTCTTCTATTTACAGCTGGGCTAGTATGGCTGCTTTTCATTGAGACAGGGAGGAACGATTTAACTTTAGATGCGAGCCACCCGACTTGCATGTGTATGGAGTTCTGCTGGGCAAGTGTTCAAGTTCAAAAAATTGTGCAGTGGGGTTGAGGGAATTCAAGGCCAGGGTTTCCTACAGTTTTGCATATTTTGCTTCCATACAGACTAGTTTCTTTACAGCAGCAACAATAGCAATGACTATTTGGTATAAGAAGGGAAGTGAAACGAATTTGTATGTTTGAGTGGTATTGAGGAAAGGCATAGATAAGGAAATGAACTGTAACATCAGACGTTTGCAAATGTGATAAGGAGTACGGTTTATCAAGAGTCTACCTTTCTCTGAAATTAAGCAAAGCAATCCAACATAAAAGCAATTATTTCTGTACCCAGGAGTTTGACCATCTCATTTTTCAGTTTCACAGGACCTTCCAAGTAATCGCAGCTAATGACCTATCTGCAAACCAACAGCCGCACGTTTGTGCAAAACTTGGATGAATCCAAACTGTAACTATAAGAGGAATACTTCCTTCCTTTGGAGAGACTTTTTTTTTCCCCCTGTCTTCAGGAAATGAAAAGGAAATTATTTCACACTTGTGTTCAGGATTTCAAATGTGAACTTTGTGATGTAGTGGGAAAGCTTTCTGGTGGAGTTTGGTGTTTCTGGCTCAAGGATCTTGTATGAAAAATGGTGCCTTTCCCTGTTAGACCTCTCTTGGCCATGACTCCGAAGTTCTTCTGTGACTTTTGTATGGGACCTGTCTTAACTCTAGGGAGGTGGTGTGTGCTATGGCAGGGGGGTGGAATTAAGCTTTTAGTCATGCTATGCCATGTCTTATTTGTCAACCACAATGTGAAACACAAAGTTAAGTTAAAACAGACACAAGCTATATGCTGGGAATCAAAACATGGGCTGAGCCAGTGCCTGGGAGTTTTATGTCTGTGTTTATGAATGGGCAAATTCAGTGCATGCATTTCAGATGTTACTATTGTCTTAACAAGTGCCACAAACATAGCAACATCTGGGTGACACCAATATGTCTGTGTGTGAAACGACAGTGTGTGTATTCAGGGTAAAGCTTGCCCGTGAATTTAGCTTAGTTTCTAGTGACCTGTTGGTAGATGCAGTTTTATTACCAGATTTGTTTTCTGAGGATTAAGGGGCATTTGGAGCATGTCAATTTAGTCAACTGACACTTTTGTTAATGATGTGCTTTAGTGAAGCAGTGTGGTCTGAATGGGGGACAGAAATGACAGTTAATTATGTGTAGAAAACACAGAGGTTTGGCTATTTGAAATACATGTAAACAACAAAAAAAAAATCTCCTTTTTCTGTGTGAGTAACATCTGTAAATTCAGGCCTGCTGCAATAAGCAAGAGATTAAAGCAAGTAGGAGCTTGGAAGGGATTTGCTTTGTGTTTGCAATTGGCTCGTGTCTTGACTCCCTACACTAGGGAGTGAAGCATGGAGCCAGCTGGACAAGAGGAAAAACCAAGCTCTGGGCTGCAACGGCGTGCTTTGAAACTCTAGACCAAAGGATATGAAGACTTATTCAACAAGCGGGCATGCAGGATAGGAAAGCCCCGAGATGTGTTGTACAATAGAGCTTTCCCTTTCGGGAAACGGGAGATGTGCATTTACAGCCCTGCCTTTGCGCGGTGGCCTGTCGAGGGGAATCCCTCCTCTCAGACACCCATTAGGGTGCTGCGGCCGCTGAGTCTCGCAGAAGTGCGCGGAGCCCCAGCTAAGTTTCTGAAAGTCACAAAAGACTTCATTTGTATTCTGGTAGCTGACAGTCAACCATATTGCCCGTATATAATTTAATTGCTAGCATATGGACCATTTGTCTGACCACAAAAGCTTTTATTCGTGTGCTTTAAATTTTTAAAGGCTTGTCATCAGCAGAAATATCACACAGCATGAAGCTTTTTCTTCCTTGGCAGCCACTTAGCTATGTGGCACAGTGATAGAGTGGCAAAATTGTGCCACCATGGATCTAGCTGTGAGCTTGAGTGTTTGGGGTAGGGAATATGTGCTGATGGCCACCCCCAGGTGGGTAAGTGGCTCTTAGACCCATTTGGCTGGGGGAGAGAAGGAGCTGGGTGTAAGGATGCTGTTATCCTTCGCATGTCTTTGTTGGAGACCCTGGTGTTTTGTGACCGCAGTTAGGGTCATGCAGTGCACACAAGTCTTCAGGTTGCTTATTAAGAATGATATGTGGCATTGTTACAGGTAGCAAATAAGTATGTCTGTAAGACAAAATGTCATTTTGTCGTCTCTTACCAGCTTCATTTGTGTATAGAAGTGCCACCGTGGTGCGGTACGTTCTGGTCTGATCTATTCATAGCATTCTCCTGTCGTTTGTGTGAAACTTCTGGAGGAGAAGCTTCCGAATGTTTTGTAAGACTATGGAAATGTAGCTGTGAAAACACTTGAAAGCACTTACAACTTCTCTCCAAATGATTAAATTTCAAATTAACAATGTCCTTAACAGCAAAAACATGTACTGCCTTGAATTATGAAGAAGGCTAAACGTATCGCACCACCAGCATTAGATAACTAAATGTAAACTCTTGTTCTTTTATACAAAGCACTTGAAGTTCATAATTTTGTTAATCAATAACATTATATTTTCAAATCTTTTATTTGTTTAAAAGCTGTCTGGACTGCAGAGTAAATATTATCTGCTTGAGCTGCTAAGCTGTTGCCCTTCGTTGAAGGATGAAGACATATCTTGTTGGTGCTTCATTAGCTGCTATGTGAAAGCTTCCTCTTTAACATGTCTGAGATGCGAAACTGGAAGAGACCTGATGGTCATTGGTTCAGATCCCTACAAGTGAGGAGGGGTCATGTCCTATATAATAGTGTCATAGAATTTAATGAAATCACTTTCCATTTCTTCCCTCAAACACTCCAAACTTCACTGCCTTGGTGGTTAAAAGCCTTTGTAAGAAACCTTAATCTATGCGGGTCTTTGTGCCAGCACTGGCATGTAGGTACAGTGGAATCCAAAAGCAGTGCAAGCTGGTCTGTCTCCCTCTCGCTTGAACGCTCACGGAGAGTGGCATTGTAGTGAGTGTTTGGGGAAAATGCCAGAAATTATGTCATGCTTTACATCTTTTCCTTTTATTAAGATGTCTTTCCAGCATACATGTTTTTAACTACCCCCAGCCCGATCTCTCACCTCACTGCATTGAGGAGGATCGGTGTGGGAGCCAGTGAGGCTTTGCCTCGCCTGCTGACAGTCGTCTTGGGGCAGATGTGCACTCATGCATTTTTTGTGGATATGTGCTAGTCAGGCCACAGCAATGATTTGTCTTGGCATGGCATTACCTATTTAGTAGTATACAAAAATAGCATGTATCCTCTTGTTCTCTAACAGGCTGTCACTTTTTAACTGCTATAGAGGCAGCACTTTGAAGAATTTATGTAGTATTTTTTTTTTTTCCTTAAAAGACGAAGCTGTTCTCTCTTGAAATATCATTAGTGGAGGCAGGAGAAGAGAGGCTAGTTCGTAAGACCAAAAAAACCTTTATCATTTCCTTGGGATAACAACTAAAAGCTGGTAGTTGAGTTGTTGCAGTGACCAGTTTCTCAGAGATTATTGTGTAATTAAACATGTTATTGAAAAAGGAGAGAAAACAGAAATGGAAGTTAGTTATTTGACTTCTTTGAAAATCCTTCAAGACCTCTTAGGTGCTTATCAGCTCTTTTCCAGGTTATGAGTCTAAGTCTCTCCCTAGCTGGTTCCAGATGAATTGCTCTCCTATAGGTTGGCGCCTGCGATAGGGAATTGGTCCCTATGTTAATTGTCACAATAAAGGATTATAATGCATCTTCTGAAGGGATCTTGGGAATTCTTCAAGTCCTTTGTTACCAGAGAGGATCAACTTTACTTCAACCTGCCTGAGCAGATATTTATTTAATGTGCCTGTTAAAAAACCTTAGACATTTGCTCAGTTCTGTCAGTTCATTTATTTCCATGCTTATTGGTGATGAGAGGCAACAGCCAGAATCTGGAACTTGGGAATCTGGGACTTGTTATACTTACAATTTCTCTCCACGTGCTTCTCTTAATAATCTTGGGTTCTGTTTCATTGTGATTTTGGGGGCTAATTAACATGATCACACATTATTCCTGTGAGTACACTCAGTTTTTTTTAAGTTTTATCTGCTAATATCTGTGCGCAGACTGCCTGAAAGATTGTATCATTTAATTAAAGAAAGAACAAACACGAGGATTAATGTAATCTATGGGATGGGGACAGGAGACTGGAAAGGGTCAGGTGAGAGCTAGTGCAGGGCCTGCTTGAATGCCTGGCGAAAAACTTGTGTGGTTCACTGCATGCTAAAATTGGTAAACAGAAATCCTTTAATACTTCCGTCAAATAACAAACGGCAAAGTCTTGGTGTCAAATATGAATGTTCTCATTTACATTTAAATAGTTTGGGTTTCCCTTGCATGTGTCACACGTAACATAAAATAATGCTCTATTATTGCAAATATTACTTTTATTGAAAGTAAATACCATCATCACCAGTGTTAATCTGCTGCACTCAGGAGTCTGTTTCCAAATATTGATTTCTGTTAAATGACCTTTATCAGCATTGTAAGATTTTATTTGAAAAACGTTTTGTGTTGGAGCCTGGAAACGTTCACTGGTGGTCTTGTTACATTTGTTAATAGCTATCACCATCAGTTTGCTCAGTGTCTAACAGACCTGTGAAGGATGGGGCATCCTCTCCCTCAAAAATTTAGGGTCTGTGATGACTTGGGGACCGGCTGGGACTCGGTAGCAAATGCCAAGGTGAAGGGGGGTCAGCAGATCTCGGAGTTACAGTATAATGACTTCTAGGAACGTCAGCGTTGTGTGATTCTTGAAACCCTGGTGAGGGTTTCAGTGTGGTGCAGATAGTTATGAAACTATTCTGGCCTGCAGAGCTGGATGCTGGTCATCATTTCTCAGCTTGGATTCAAGGCTGGGGACTAAACTTCATCTTCGAAGGGATTTTCTGTTTGTAAAATTGTTGCAGCTTATCAGGTCTGACTTGGAATTAGCTTGCTCATCTACATAATTAAACTATAAATAGCAGAGTAAATGAACCTGCTTTTTAACTATAATGTTGTTATTTCTTACTGAAGTTCAGGAAGCTTATTGCCCAGTATGTGGGTGATTTTCCTAAACCCTTGTCTTTGCCAAAATGATGGTTGTTCACCCTGGGGTTCTGCAGATTCAGGTGCTATTTGGGAGCAGTGTAAATGATCACTTTGAGTTATGGAAGCCTGTGAGTGACAGTTAGGAAAACCTCACCCATTTTTGTATTCTTCCATATTTACTGGAGGCTGGAAGGTAGAGACAGTCAGGACAAATAGAGATAGTTTTCTGTTGGCATTTTCACTCCCTCTGAAATAAAAATAAAACGTCTGAGTTTGCTGGTTGGCTGTAGCTCAGCAAGATTATATTGGAGACAATTGTGTCTGTAGAGGTGTCTAGTTGTAATTCCTACGCCCCTAGGCCAATTTTATTGATAATCCAGATAATAGCTTCTGCCATTGAAGCTTGCACTTAATTTATTACAGAGGTAGTCCTGCTGACTGTTTCTCTAGATGTTTTTTTCCTATTTGGGTACTCTCTGACTTTGAGCCAGGATCCTGGCATGGATATTGAGTAATGTGCCTTGTACCGGCTGCAGGGTACCACGCCGCAGCAAGCCAAGAGTAGCTGATAGGGGGGATTGGGTTACCAGTCAAAAAAGTTTGTTTGCTGCCTGTCGGGAAGTGCTTATCCAAAAAGAGATAAGAAACTCTTCTTAGTTTTCAGATGAAAATCAGCCATGCACAACAAGAAACAGTTTAAAGTGCCTTGAAACTCTGAGTCTCCTGTGATGCCAGAGTAGCAGATGGCCTGTTGTCACCACAGATGAAAATTATGTTAATTAATATATTACAAAACTGACTCCAGTTGAACATTTGTTTTTTATGAGCATGTGATTATCAGCTTTTCTGGAAGATGAATTTTGGGAATATTTGGACTGATTTATTTCTCTGAAATAGCTTTCTGGAGATTTAATATGCTGTTTGTTTTTGATGCAGTAACTATAAATGGATATAAGTTATTCGGTTGGCAGGGACACAGTTAAAGAACTTGGGGCAAATTAATTTAAAGAGTTTGTAAATATATCGTGCAATTGCTGTAACCTTGTGCAGAGTGTGCACTTTCATCTGCTGCACATATGAGCACCTCGATACTGCTACACCATGGCCCTGTCCCAAGGAGCAGCTGTTTTCATTATTTATAGGAGCTAATTAATGGAGGGGTGGATTGAGTGAAGACCTGGGTTCTTCCTTATCCGTGAGCTGAGACCTTGTATGCACTTTTTTCCCCTTAAAAGAAACCTGTAGAAATCCAGGATGTTTTCAGGGGGTTCTTCACCCACCGTGTAGATCTCCTGGCTGATATGAAATGACAGACTTTGAGATGGGTGTTTCCTTGGGCACATTTCACAAGCCTGGGCCAGTCCACATTTTCGCTGTTGAAAAATTAACTTCTGCAATGCCCAATACAATCAGTATTTCATTTCTGTTCTGCCAAATTACTGAAAGTCTTTTGAAAGGTCTTACATGCTGCTACTCAGAGGCTTTTGTATGCAACCTGGAAAGCTTTTCTTTTCTTGCCCGTAGGAGCATGTTGGCTTAGGCTGAAGGGTGGTTTTGACAATAGCCGGCACAGATGCTTCAGAAGGTGTAAATCCTCCCCAGTCGGCAGATGCAGATAATCTGTCCCCTACTGTTAGCCACGTCCTGATCTCTAACAGATAAAGACTGGCTTAATCCCCAAAGCATGAGCTTTAACATCCTTTACAAAAGCCTCATCCTAATTCATAAGGCCCTTGCGCGGTTCTCCCCCCCCATGAAGTCACTGCTGAGTGGCTGAGAGCTGTTCGGGGCTGTCTGAAAGGCAGAGAGGTGTTTGTTGGAAGATGCTGAAGGCTGGTCACGAAACTGCCCCTGTCCTGCTACCAGCTTCCTCTCTGCAATTTGCAGAAGCTGCTGATTTTTATTTCCTACTTAGTGATTTTTTAAAATNCCCCCCAACTTGCCAACTTTCATTTTCTTATGAAGAGTTGGTTTCAGGGTTTCAGGTGACGTGGCTCTTGTTTGGGCAGTCTTTAGTCCTGTGTGGTCTGATACAGCCCTATTCCTTCACCTCCCTTCTGCAGGAGGTTTTTCTTCTTGTGAAATGGAAAGCACTACGGCACCGACGTGGTAGCCAGGAGAATGTGCTTTCTTTTGTGACCAAACCAACCTTGTCTGGCTAGCAGCTCTTTCCCATCTTGAAAGACTCGTCTTTGCCTTACTGCAAGCTGGTGCTGGCTGGTGTTGGCAGAAAGCCCTGACAGCTTTCAGCTGGGCAGGGTAGCCTGGCTGCTTTCCCCGCAGTGATGCATTTCACACCAAAATGCACATGCTTCCTGGAGAAGAGGGGTTTGCTGCGGCATCTCCGCCATGTGCTGGGGAAGGAGGCGGCTGCGGTGGGATTCAGCAGGCTCTGCTGGGGTGCGTGTCCTGGTATAGCGAGTGAAACACAGCCAGCCATTGGTGCCAGCATGAAGGGCAGTTTTGCTGCCAATGTGCCGCAATGCTTCTTTTAGCTCAGAAGAGCATCTTGCATGAGTTCTGTGAAGAGCCTGTGTTGGTCTGCGCAGAGAGCTCCGTGCCCTTCCTAGCTCTTATCAGCCTCCTCTAAAAGTCTGAGCAAATCTGACACTGTTTTCCCGCCTCTAAAATCAGGTGTGATGTTTTTCCACCCCACTGTTTGGTCCCTGGGAGGTAGTGATGACTTGGAGGATGTCCACATGCCTAACTCTGTGTAAGCACAAGGTTGACCCTTCCCTGCTGTCTTGAACATCTGCAAAGTGCTTGAGGTCCTGTATGGAAATTACAGCAAAATATTTTGGTTTTATTTATCCTAGTCATTGTAAGGAAGAGATCTTTGCATGAATGTAAAAGCACAAGTTTTCTAGAGCTACAAAATACACTGCAAGTGCTTGTTTTAGAAGAACCCAGAGGGAGTAATGAGCTTGTGTTGAAGGTTGAGGGGGTTTGATTTTTCTTTTTTTAGGGAAACATGTTTGTTTTGAGTAAATTGCAATGGACTCAACACTCTTGAGAGTGGCTTTTAATTGCTTTGTAGCAAGTGTTATTTTTCTTGACAATCTCACAATTAACCTACTCCCTGTGGTTTCCCGGTGTAAGTTCTGCTGTTGGTACAAATTGATTGTGCCTCTGCCTTTTGTGTTGGCAGGAGAGGGGAAATTCATTCCCAATGTCCTCGGCTTGCTAGAAATCCCTTTCCGCCAGGGTCTGTGAATCCAAGTGGTGCTCTGGGATTATTTAAGGGTTGAGCATTTTTGTATTGTCCTGAATGCTATTTTATTCCCCCCGTCTTTATTTTTTCTAGAACTGGAATTACATCTTATATTAGTGATGAACAAGATTACGCAGGTGCCAGTGACTCAGTGATAAAC
>VYZV01006000.1:779338-797512 GCA_013401275.1 Pandion haliaetus | reverse complement strand
TTGTGGGGGGGGGGGAGGAAGAGAAAAAAATCCTCTGCTACTTTGAGCTGAAAATGTGAATGCTTGAACTAAATCAGCGATTCATTATATTTGAAGTAAAGTTTGGACAGGGATTTATTTGCCTGATTTGAAATTGTTTTTGAATTAGTCTGTGACAGTCTTTATATGAAAATCTAGAGTTTCATTTTGCTGTCAGTGTCTAACCTGTGCATAATGGCAGTTTGAGTTAGTGAGGAGGTAGCAAATGTGTGTAGTTTGCACAGCTTCCAGTGCCACAAATAAATTTATTTCATACTCTGGCATGCGTTTTCTTTTAAGCCTTGACTGAGAGCAGCACATAAGCATGTGTGTAAGCAGTCTCAATGATTTCCGCAGGCTGTGCAGTGCATGGCTCTGCCAGGGCTCCTGGTAGCGATAAACGCAGTAAAATCCCAATAGAGAATGATGGGTCTGCATGCAACTGTGCCAGCACCAACACACACCTGCCTATGCACATGCTGCTGGGGTCTTGCTTCATCCCACCATCAGTGTGTGCAGCTGCAGGACCAAGGCCAGGCTCTACACCATCTGTTTTGCCAGCTTGACCTCACCACCTTTCTGCAGTGCTGAGCCTCCTTACTTTTTTTTTAAATTAAGTGCAGAGGTGTGGGAGAATAGTGACACTAGATACTGGTGTCTGTGTTAGCTGTTGGCAAGTGCTGTCTGAACTGGCAAGTCCTACATGTCTCACTTTCGGCAGACATGCAGTGGGTTGCCAGTCACTGTGCTTCCTGAGCGGGATGAATCGCAGATGGACACGCTGGTGGGGAAACCACACACGAGCACGGGCACACACCAGCCTGCAAGCATGTGCTCACAAGCATCCACGGTTTGCGTGAATTTGGTGTCCTCAGACACATTCAGAAAGAGCAGATATCACTGGAGAGAGGAAAATAAATCTTACAGTCTGAAGGCAGAGGGAGAGTGCACAGGAGAAGAAGAAATGATAGCCAGAGGACTTCAGAAATCAGCCAGGGAAGATTTCAGAGAATGTACCCTGAAGCGCTGAGAGCAGCTTCCAATGCCAAGAGGCTGCTCAAGATGAGTAAAAAGACAAACCGTGGGTAAGGGTTTGGAGCAATATTGAAGTCAGTCAACCAAAGATTTGCAGCCGCAACCAACTATTAATAACAGATGGTTTGATACCAGAAATGGAGGTCAAAACCAAAGGGCTGCTGATATTGCACCATGTTTGTCTTTGTCTTGCTTAGCAAGCCTTGCATGGTAGTTTGGGGGGGGCTTCAGGTAAAACATCCAGCCCGCTTATTGGTTTCACCCTGCAGGCAGTGACAACCCATGTTGCGCACTCGAAGGAGGGCAGAGAAATTCCCAGTGACCCTGATGAGACCATGCATGACATGATCATCACAGCAGTGTTACACAATGTCACTCCTTTATGTGGATCCTGGACATCTTCTTTTGCTAGTCCCTATGAATGCCTGTGGCTGTAGTCTGTCTCGCCTTAGGATAAGGTTTAATTTCTCTTGTCTTTCTTGGTTGCTGTTGGTGTCCCTTTCCCTATAATTTTTCACATCTTCATTTGACAAAGGGATCTCAGGTCTGTGTTTTCATTGCTCTGCCCTCTTCTGCAAGTGGTGAAAAAGATGTGCCGAGGATGTATACAGATGTGCTCCCCCCTCCCCCCTGCTTTTGTTGCTAGTGGGGTACTTAAAGCCGAAAAATGATCTGTAGCCAGGATTGCCTTTATCTTCTTTTTTTCTCTCTGTGGATGTTGTTCGTCCCTTCACTGTTTTTTCTCAAATACTTGGCATACAACATGTCCATCCAGGGATCCTTGGGAAAGTTGAATTAAATTAACTGAAGGTGTGAATTTAAAAAGGATTATTTAAACCTCATTAAACCTCTGTGTTTGCACACTTTTCAAAATTAAAGTTGTTTTAATTTGATTTCAGTTCACTTCACTTCTTAAGTGGAGTAATCTCAATTTAATTAAGGCAAATTAATTGAGTAAATGTCCAAAGGGAGATTTAATGCCAGGTAGACAAGGAGCATTCAAGGAAAATGAGTAAAAGGGAAGTTGAGCTTATTCAAAACTAATAAAACCAGAAACTCTTTCCAGTCTGAGCTGTTGCGACAATTAGACGTGATCTGTGGCAAACGCTGTTTTTGTTATCTTGTAAAGGATACTATCATCAAGTGAAAAACATTTCTTTTGGGTTGTATGAGCAAACTCACATCAATCCTTGAATTCTGGGCACCGGCCCAATGTTGTGAATGGAGAAAACTGGGTGTATGGAATGTCTTCTTATTTTACTTTATTCGTTCCTTTAGGAACTAGAGTAGATTTATACCAAATAACCTGTTTGGTTTTTTTACCTCCCTGCCTCCTCCATCTCTGTTTCTTACACAATATTTTTCTGGTGTTTTTTCTTGAGGAGAAAAGAGATTGGGAGGAAGAGGGATGAAAACACATCCATTCTTTCATGTGAAGGTACTTATCTCCACCTGTGTACGAGGTGCTTGGCCAAATCTAATTTCTGTCTTGTGTCCAAAGAAATTCCGGTCAGGTCCTTATCTGTCAGTTCTGCAGAAGGTTCAACAGCAGCAACAGTGAGAAAAGCGAAGACGTGTCATTAACGACAGCAGGAGGGTGAAACGCAAAGGTAGGCGGTTGTATGGTGTTGGAGATGCTTGGTGTGACCTTGAGTCTGAATTTTATCATCAGAGAAAAATAGCAATTAATGAAGAAGCTTCTTTGCTGCAGAGACAGGAGTTGAGCAGCATTAAACATCAAAATGTTTCATAAAACCTGGGAAAAACCTGTGATTTACAGGACTAAGACCTTTTACCTCTTTGGAGAGGGTAAAACACAGGTGTGTTAGCTTTATTCATGCTTGTACTCTCATTGTTAGATTAGTAACTCCAAGCATATAGATGAGGAGTTTTATAAGTATTTTTCTAGTTTCCTTGTTCTGCCTCTGTGATGGAACAAATATTTAGCGAACTGGAGCTCATCTTGGGATAAGCCATGCTGGCAGTTTGTTTATTCTTTATCCTCTTATGTTGTATTTTTAACGGTGGAAACAGGCTTATGTGGGCTTCTGCTCAGGGCTTCTCCTTTGCTCCCTAGCAGGCAGCTGGGAAGGGGAAATGGGTAATTTTTTTGGTGTGAGGCTTTTGGGTTCTTTCCTATTTCCTTTCTTATGGACCTCCATGCCAAGGGCTTTTCTAAAGGGAGCAGAAGTCATGCCTTCTTCCAACGCTTCCTCCACCCCTGAGGTGTTTGGGAGCTGAGTGCCTGCCTTCACCAGCTTCAGGGACATCTTGTGGTCATTCATAGGCCAGCCTCTGCCTAATGGCACTGTCACAGCAGGGCAGTTCAGAAGTACAAACTGAATGGTCAGAGGTAGAGAATGTAGGTTCTTGCTGTTCCTTTTGTGCAGTGTTTATTCATTAGAAATGTATGATATCAAAGTGTTTGTATCTGAAACAGGTTCTTCTTTCTACTTTGTTGCCTGAACAGTTAAACCCAAAATCCAGGTTTCTGGCATCTCTTGGGCATGCTGTGCAAGAAGTACAAATTTGGTTTTACGTATCTTTGGGCTGTCAGCTGTGCAAAGAAAGGGAAAAAGGGACACAGTTAACAAATATGTCTACGTAGGAGATGATGTATGCTAAATTGAGAGACTGTTTAAACAGGCATTTAACAAGAAAGTGAATATAATAAAGAGCTTTAGCTTATTCCCCCAGAATGTATTTGATGGAAAAGAGTAAGGTGTAGGTAAGCTATTGGTTTCTTTAGCAGCAATAAATTACATGATGTACTTAGAAAACTTAGGGGAAAAAAAAAAAAAAAAGGAATAGAGGCATAGGTATTTAGATTGACCTGTGTTAATAAGGCAAAAGTATATCTTACCTAAGCAATTTATGCTTATATTTTATTCAGGCAACTTTTTGTCATGATACTGGTCCTTAGACACCACTTAACTAAAGTAATAGCAAATAAAAGTTAGTGGAAATTAATAATAAATCCTGTTATATTTGATTTGTTTATCAGTAATATAGGTCAAAGAACTCAAATGCCATTAGAGAGCTGTCAAGGCAACTATTTGGATATTATGTTGACTTGTAGCAGACGCAAACCCTATTTCTTACTTTGAAGTGGAAGCATCTATGTTTTATGATCAGTCAGAGCCAGCAACCTTATATGTCTGAGTCATAGGACTCAGACATTTACAGGCTGAGCAGGCAAACACAAATGTGAATTTCTTCCAATGTATGTACTTCAATTGACTGATGGTGAACAGTTTTCAAAAGGAGATGCTCTTTGCTAGCTGCTCTCTGATCATGTGCTTTTCTGGCTTCTTTAGTAGTCAGATGAAATGGCCAAAGCAGTGAAGAAATACCTGTTGTCCTCATTAGCAGTGTTGCTGCCTTCGTCTGCAGTGTGTTTTCCTTTCTGAAGGATATTCCACCTTGTGCTGGAGCCCTGAAGCTCCTAGGAGAGGCAACATGGTGTTGCACAAGAGTTGCATCAAGTGTCAATGAAAAATTTGTAGTATCAGTTGGCAATAGTTAAAAGGAAATATCCAAAGGCATCTCTTGCTGCCCAAACCTATTTTATTCTCATTTTAAATACTCCCCCAAGGTGTCCCCTACCTTCTTAAGCTTTTTTACAGAGAGCTCAGAGCTGGCGGTGTCCTTGGCACATCGTGTAGTCCTTTATCCTATCCGAAGGTACTGTGTACTCTTAGGCTTTTGTACTAATGGTACTGTGTACCACTAGTATCTGCTCTCTAGACTTCCACTGCAAAGCAAAACTGTCCTTGTCTCTTCTTGAGTTACTCCCAACTCTGTAACTGGTTCAATGAAATCATTCATTGCATGAAGGTGAAGGAGGTGATGTTGGGTGGAGCAGCAGCCTAAATTTTGATGAGCTGTGAGAAAGTAAATTTGTTCTTCAAATGAAGAAAGCTCCTTCAGGAGGACAGACTTGCTCTCTTGGTAGTTGACTAATGGATTTATCTAATGGGGTTCATCTTGTACATAGTCCGTTGTATACATGTTTGTCAGATGTCTGGGACATGGCTTTATTTGTTGAGATGACAGTAGAGGTGCATCAAAAAGATACTGGTTTTAATTCTCAGGGCCTTTTTTCTTTTTCCTACTGCTTCACTGTTACAGCCCCAATTAGAAGCTAATCCTGAGTAAGGTTGGTATGGTACTAAACTCTCTTTTCAGGGCCATTGTTGTAGGGTTTTAATGAACATTAAAAAAAAAAAGCTTCAAACTCTTTCATTAGACCACTGGGCATCATGAAAGTCTTCTCAGTGACTCTGAAAAAATATTTAATAGAACATTAAGATGATATTTTGCCTATATAATAACACATCTCCCAGGACTAG
This sequence comes from Pandion haliaetus, assembly GCA_013401275.1. Lineage (NCBI taxonomy): Eukaryota > Metazoa > Chordata > Aves > Accipitriformes > Pandionidae > Pandion > Pandion haliaetus. The sequence goes on along the minus strand of VYZV01006000.1, from coordinate 792,107 downwards.
CCGTAAACATCATTTTAGTAATCTTCCTGAACTTCATGGGATTTGTGCCTACTGTTGCCTCAAAAACTGCCTCAGGAAGAGAGGACACTTGTAAAGGGGCTTATCCCTGCCATATGTGTAGCTAGAAGGAAGAATATGAAATGAAGCTCTGTCTAGTCTAACCCTCAGTTATCTATAAGTTTGTTCTCAGCATCTTTTCTTCAAATGGAGTTTCAGCTTTACAGTTTTCATTACTGACTCTTAAAAAGAAGAGATATGCAGCATTTGTCAGAATCTTCTGTGTTAATATTAACTTACCTTAAAGAGCTTGCTGGTATTAAGGCAAAAACTGCTCTGTGGTACTTGGCTTATGCCATTTCTGAGGCCTTTACCCTGTCTCAATTAATGGCAGACAGACTAAGCTGCCAGGCATAGAGAACTGTCTCTTGCTATGCTTCAGTAAAACCTCAGTATCTTGAAAAAACCCTGGGTGCCTTTTTCTATGTCAATTTGTAAGACAATTGAAGAATGGGAACTATATTTAGCAGCTGCTTTTAAACTCTGTTTAAATTGTTTTACCTTGTTCTTGTAGATACTTCTAGCAGGGAGAGGTCGAGGCACTCTCAGAACACAGGACAGCAGAAGCTTATGCTCCTGCAGAAGCTAAATAATGAAGGGAGAGATTCAGGGAAATTAGAAGGAGGAGGCAAAGACATGGTGATGGAGAGTGAGATGCCCACAGTTGCAGAGCTGGTCACTAGGAGAGCTGTCCCAGCTCTCCTGACGCCCTTTTCTTTTGGGCTAGATTTTGTACTCAAGCTGCTACAAGATCACTGTATGTTTCAGGGTGATATATACCTTGGCACTGACCTGGGAGCTGCTAGTGACAGTACCTGCCACATTTTATGCTTATGATGGTACAATGGAAAAATAGCTTGTGAATAACTGGCTTATATTTGACCTTGTTTTCTACAACTGCGTTGGAGTTCATGGGGCTCTTGATGTGTATGAGGACGGGGGCATACATNCCCCCCGCCATCAGCTAGGCCAACCTGTAGAAAAGGAATGGCTGGGCTGGTTTCTAATATGGCATTACCAAATGGATGCGGTTTTCTTTCCTCTCTGCAGCGTCTTGCCTGTTAATGGAAAGAAATGGTCAATAGGAAAACAGGCGCTGATTGGTGTAAGAGTAGTTGCTGTATCTGCTTATTTGGACTTCAGGTCTTGACATTGTTTTTTGTCTTCCCCAGACTGTGCTGACATTTGCAGCTCTTTTTAGAGAGAAAGCTGTAATGAGAAGACTGAAGCCATTCAAAATAGGAGTTAGTTTATCCTTTCATTTGCTATTGTGAAGCCTTCTCATTAGCATGAATTTCTTACACCCTGCACATCAGGTACTGAAATGTTGGTGGCTCTGCTTTCTAAGCCTGTTTGCTATGCTTTAAATGCAGAGAATGTCTTCACTGTTGAGAACACAGATCATATTGTTTCAATTACAGTCAGTGCCCAAGAACAAACCCAGCTTGCCCCATGAACCCTCGTAGAAACTATTCTCCCAGTTCCCAAAGGATGTAGCCAAGCATCTTTGTGTTAGGGAGGCTGGGGCTGGGTTGGAACACCATGCGAGGATGTTGGGAGCCTGGGTACCTCCCAGCTCCTGGGAAGCTGAGCTGACAGACCAGAGTGGGAATTGTATTGCTGTTATATGAGGCTGGTTGACCTTCAGCTCAGTGATGTGTTGCTGCTTTTCCATCCTATGCCAGTGCTTCAATGAGAAACATTTAAGGAAATAGTTGCAATATTTGTGTCTGCTCTACATGGCATAATCTGCATTTTTGCAAATTCCATCGTGTGGCAAGACAAAGGGAAAAGTTGTTTCATCCTCAGTTTTGAACTGTCATGAATGAGCTTCTATCAAAACTAGCAGGCAAATGTTAATATTTAGAGGAAATAACCTTTCATTTTTTTTCTCAACTCTTTTCTGCTTCTTTGTGTCAACTAATTAACAATAAAGCCTTAAACAAGCACAGTACCAAAGTAACAGTTGTCTTTAACATATTATTGTAATTAAAAAGTTTTTCCTTATGGTCTTTCAAATCTAAATCCTTATACAACAGGGTCTCCCTACCACAAGCATTTTCAGAGGTTTCATTATTTCTCAGTGTACCATCATTTATTGCTTTCTGTGCTCTCTCCTGAAAACTTAGAGGCAGTTAACATTGTGAATTGCATTGCAGTGCTGTCTACGCTAATTAGTTTTTTTCCAGGCTTGGTTTATGGCTAAGAGATGTGCTGCAGAGAAAACAGCTAGATAAAGAAAGCTATTACAGCACTAATGAATCCATGCAGCTCAACTGAAAGGTAGTGTGAGCTGATGGCAACAGGCTGTGGGGCATGGAAGAGATTTGGGTCTCACAGTCCACAAAGAGCTTGACCTTATGCAAGTGGTGTGGCCTCTGCCTCATTTCTTTGATTGTAAAACCAAATTAGGACAACCCTTTTAGCAAATAAGAAGGGTGCTGCAAACAGTGCTTTGCACTCTCTTTCATGAAGTGCTTTGCTGACTTCCAAGAGGTGGGATAGAAGAAGTGTTGCTGTGGAAATTGCAAGCTCTTTCCCTTAAAATGTAGTGGTAGTTGGGGAACAGGTAATGATCACTCATTCTATCACTTCTCTGAATGACTGCTCATGAAGTTGCCTCTTTTTGTGCTGCAAGCACACAGTCCTGTCCTAGTCTCTTGTTCTCCAAAGTTTGATTGAAGTGTATGGAAACTTCATGAGCAAAGGAAATGCTGATAGGAGGCCCTGGCCAGCCTGAAGATCAGGACAAGGTGCAGATCAGCAGATCATGATTCAGAGCTCTTCCTCAGAAAGGTGTGATCTGAGAGTGCAGCAAGCAGGCTGCAGTCAGCCCTCCTGCATGTGGCAGTTATGGGTAAAGGAGAGGATGGTAACCCTGGGAGACCTCTCTGCCCCGGTGCAGTGTCAGACCCAGTGCCAAAGCTTGCAGTCGTTTTGGTTAAGAGCAGTGTTGTTGGTGTGACCCTCCATTTTATGCTTACTGGTTTCCCCTTTATTTAAGGGAAAATGATGGCACCACATTTGTTATTTGTTAAAGCATTTAATCTTCAGGACTGCTGTGATTCTTCGTGCCTCTAAGATGTGCACAGAAGAGGCAACAATGAACGTAATTCCCTCTGGCATGAAGTACTGGTCAGATACCTGCTGCTCTAATGGGGTCATTTACAGAAACTGGATCAAATAGTACAAAAGGAGACGTGGGGTTTTTTTTTTCTCTCTCTCTCTTTTTAGCCTAAGGCTGTCAATCAACCAAAAATAGTGTTCAGCTGTAGCCAGCATTCTTCTTTCTCAGATTATTGATGGGGAGGTTCAAGTGGAAGATGTGTTCCTTGTAGCAGCCTGTCATTTTGCAGTGCCAGCAGCCAGACTTGAGACTATATTCTGGCAGTGGAGGACTTACCTTGCTTACCTCCAAGCTAAGCTCATCAGAATACAAGCAAGTCTTAAGTCTGCCACAGTTCTTTGCTCCACCAATGACTTTGCACAGTCAAAGAAATATTATTATCTCTACCTCTTTTATGTAGTATTGGAATAATGTGGTGGGGTTTGTTGTATGTTTAAGTTTACACGTGGCAGCTCTGAGCAGATAGCTACCATAATAAAGAATTTGAAGAGCATTAACCCTTGGAATGGGTAGCTAATTTGGCTCTAATTCAAGAGATGAAAATGCACAGGACTGTCAGAGGGAGAGGGAAAGCTTAATAAGAAGCTGTTTTGATAAAAACATTGTGCTTTTGGCAGAAGTCCTGCTGAGCACGCTTCACCCAGGACACACAGCTTTGTTGTTGTCTTCTATTACTTTTTCTCTCCAGTTGACATTAAACACAATAATTAAAGCAACAGAGATTAACATGTCAAGCCAAGCTTTTCATTTGTCCTCTATTTCCCAACACCCACCCCTCCCCCTCTTTCTTTTTCTGTGAGTTACTCAACTTTCCCTTAATTCAGCAGATCATGTCTTTTAAGGAAGGTTGATTCAACAGCATGTTGGTGGTAGAGGGAGGAAAAAAGTCTTGCTTTCTGTCTGGAACTTCTTCAATGAAAGAAAATTATCTTTGTAAGCAGCCTTTCTTCTGGCAATAACCTTGACATAGCAGGCGTTTTGAGGCATTAAGAATAGAGATTTATTTCCAAATGACCATCCAGACTGTTCAAAAGGTTTTTGATTTTTATAATTAGTTTTTCCTGTTTATATGTTTTACTGTCTTTATCTTCTTTGCTTGAGCAAAGACAGCTTTTCATTTAAACACACGTACTTGCATTTCTTTGATTTTATTCTGCTTGATATAGTGAATTAATCCAGCCAGTAATGTAATTCTTCTATGGAATTTCTGCCCAAAATGCTCATTGTGGTGTAATGAGTGTTAGTAGATTCCCAGTGAAGACAGTGTTATATCACAGCAGGATTCTGATATGAGGAAAAATAAAGCTATTGATCTGTTCCAGAGCAAAAGAATATGTTTGGGGCTGTAGTCCCCCACCTCATTATCTTGCCGAGGGGATCTAGGAAGGCTGCAGTGAAAGGATCTGTAGCTCACGGTGTGCTTTTTGCTGCTCTTTTCTTTGAGAGTAGTTCTTTTACCTGTAAGCAAGCAATTAGTAATACTGAAACAGCTATTAGGTACCTAGTGTGGAAACATTTTCATTGCATAACACAAAACTGGGCTCCTGCACTTGAGGGGTGCTGGAGGTCAGCCCGCCTCCCTTTACAGAGCAGATCTGCTGGTGACGTGTTTCTGCTCTCTCCTGCATGAGAAGGGCTATTGATGTGTTGGGAAGAGGGCTGGTGAAGAAGACAAGGCAAAGCCTTTTTCAGGTGGTGGTTGGCCATCAAGTGGTCCAGTTTTGCTCGACTTCCCATTTGCTTGCCTAAGTTAGTGGTGAGAGGCAGACATCAAAGAAGAACTTGTGAAGCTGCTAGTGGGCTTTGTTTGCCCTACAAGGGTTTCCACGGGAAGGGGTGAGCATCCTCATGGTTGGTACGCTGGCATGTGCTGCTGCCCTGTTCCCCTTTGGAATATACAGTAGCTGGTGGAGAGCAAAGCTCTGAATTTGCTCGAAGGGCAGAGCAAAGCTAGTAGCTACCACCTCCTGCCTTACAATGTCTGTGTGGTTTATTACATTCCTGCTTGGCTTGGCCAATCTCACCTGAATGGGCACAGGCCATAACCAGCTCCTGAGGGGTGTCCTGCTACCAGGTGGTGTTTGAGTGGCTAATGTAAACAGGAGCGGAGGAGGCTGAGTTTTGGCATGCCCCATGTTTGCTGAAAGTGAGCACCTGGATGCCTCTCCTGCTGCTCTGTGCAGCCTTGGTATATTATGTAGCATAAAATGGGAGCACTCCTTTGCCAGTCTTCTCTGAGAAAATCAGCATGCTTGTCTGCTAAGTCCTGGTTAGTGATGTCTTAAACTTACGTCCATTAGGCTTCCAACGAATGAGCTGTAGCAGAGATGCACATCTTCTGTTGTTTAATGGTATGCAGCAGGTAGAGTTAAAACAAACCAGTCTCTCTAACTTGCGTCATGTTGCTTTATTATCTGCAAAACGCGCTGTCTTGCTTTGCTGGAAGCCAGAGCGTTTGCCAGCCTGGCTCTTGTGCATCTCTGGGATTTAGTTTCCACTCACAAAGGCTGACTGCTGCTATGCAGACAGAAAACCACAAAACTTTGATTTTAGTTGGCAGTTGTACTTGGACCACTGTAAAAGAGAAAATGTGTTTGGACTATGTCTTCCCATAACTCACCCACCCCACCACACTTTGACTTCTGAGAAGAGATCAAGGCAAATACTCTGTTCTGGATTAGAGTTGATATAGCTTTGAGATGGACCATTCCCCGCTGCAAAGAAGGGGCAGTGAATCTAGGGAAGCTTTGGGATGGTATGTGTCCCTGAATGTGTCTCCAATGCAGCCAAGTTGTTACTGTAACTTACGGAGATGGAATTTGTGGTCTTTAAAGTTTAGCTAGTCTGGGTGCTGATCAACACCTGGCTATAGAGCTTAGCGCAGGCAGCAGCACCCCCTCAGGGAGCTTGGTGGCCCCTTGAGCAAGCTGTTTTACAGCTATGCTAGATACATCTCCCAAGAATTGATCCCATTCTTCACTGCAGTGAGGATATATTTGCTCCTCCAGGACTCACTCCCATGGAAACAATGAACTTCTGTCTTTGTTCTTTCTGTGTGCTCTGTCCATGTCAAGGTGTGCAGGCTCGCCTTTCTGACCCTCCCAATGTGCTCGTTTCTTATCTGCTTTGTACGACCAGAAGCCATCCAGCTGAGCATGGTGCAAGCTCAGCACAGTTCAAGCAACTACAAAAGGAGGCCTTGTTCTGTTGTTTAACAAGGAAAAAACAGCACTACAGGTGTTTGGGAAGAATCGAGTAGAAGGTGCTCTTACATCTTTATTTGCAACTCTTTCCAACAAACTGCTTTTCTCAATTGTCTTTTTGCAGTATGTGCCTGGCTTGTTCTTCTGCAGACTATTTCAACAAGGGGGCTTTCAAACTCATAGCATATATTTTGAACATAAACTGCTCTTTTGCTACACACGCATGCGTGCATGCACCCATGCTCGCTCTCTTCTGGCAACACTCAGCTGTTTGTGTTCTTTATAAAGTCAAGCAAGCTGTTTTATTTTGATCACAATAGTACAATGCACACGACTGCTATCACTTATTGTTGGGGAAAGTAGCTGTCATCACACTATTCAACACTTGATGCAGAAGAGTATCCTTATATTCTCTCTGCTTTTTCATTGGAAAGCCTTTTTGGTGGTGAAGTTGGTGTTTTTCTGTGTGCTGGCCTCTTGCTGGCACTGCAAAAGCAAGACAGTGGCTCCCTCTGGAGCCAGCACCACTGTGACTCCAGGGACTGTCTCTTTTGCTGAATCTGTTGCAATTTTCAGCTAAATATTTCAACCCAAGCAGTTTTTTGTTTTAGCATTAAGGATGCCTGTTTCCTGCCCAGTCTGCATGTGATGTACTTAAAAAAACCAGTAATTAGCTCAAAAGTTGTACAAACAGGGATGTGGACTTGATGCTCTAGAATTATTCTTTTTACACTTATATTTATCTATCCCCTTCCATCCAAGAGGTTTCTACAGAGATTCACAGAACATCATATCTTTTAAACAGTATCTAGTGCAATATTTCTATGGATAAGTTTCAGTGCATTTGCCTGGCTGTAAGTGGAAGTACCCTTTGTCAGGGTAGACTAGTACAGCAGCCAGTATGCAACGAGAGCAGTATTGTTGTTACTGTGTACATGCCTGAGGTCTGTTGAAGTGATATGTTGTTGTGATAGTCCCAAATGGTGAATACAGTTTGCACTCTTGGTTCTTTTTATGGATTATTTAGAGAAAGTAGCAATTGTTTGCAAAGAAATCCTTGCGTCCCTTGCAGGAAAGAAGGGTGAGCAATTATAGGGGGCTATACACCTTGAATTCAGCATAGCCAGGTGTTTCTGTACCATGTAAGGACCTTAACTGGGCTCCTAACATCAAAGTCATTTTACAGACTCATGAGTAGGTGATAGTCCTGCCTTGGACAGCTTAAACACATGTGGCCACATCAGGTCAGCCTGTGAGCAAAAGCTGCCTTAGAGGATGCCCGCCAAAGGAGATGACTGGCATTTCTGCTGAGTGTGGTGGGCCTGACGGAAGTCTAGTACAGCTGGGCCTGCTGCATGGCTATTCCTGCTACAAATAGTGCCAAACATGTCAGGCTGGAGCTAGCTGAGAGGTCTCGGGCTCCCTTGTATCACTTGTTAGCCCTTTTCCTGACATCAGCCGCTGCCAGTCGAGGGCTGAAACAAGTCTGGTTTGAAAGCTCTGATTTTTATAGGTGCAGTGAAGCAGTGCTTCTGCCAGGTCTGCTGCAGACCTCTGAAGTCTGTAGGCTTAATGGTGAAATAGTTTGTGGTCATTTAAGCCTGGAAGGAAAGAGGAAACACTGACAAGCAATTAGGGAGAACACTGGTGGCTGGGGGATGTTTGGAATGTGTAGGTTAAGACTCATGTCTAGGCTTGCTGCTTGTTAGCTAGGTGTCAGGCTTGTAGTCCATGCTGGGAGGAGTTGTGGTCGTCCTGGTGGACTTTGCCTGTCCAAGAGGTTCCTGGAGCAGATGGGGCAGAGGTGCACTTGGTCTGCTATGGACAGTCCTATATCCAACCATTGTTTTCCTTCTAATGAGCCGGTCTCCAAAGTACCACCTCAGATGGTGGTTGTGTGCTGCTGTGTGCTAGGAAGGTGGTGAGCTCCAGAAGAGATACAGGGTAGATGGTAACCTCTAAACTATGGCACCATCTTCTGGACATGGTAAATAAGTTCTGTAGTCATGATGGGGGAATTCTGCCTAATTATTCCATTTATTTTCTTTTAGAAGCCAAACTATTTAATATTTCCATTAATTGAATTTCTGACCTCATAAAACTAAGGAAAACGCTCATCTTTCCTTTTGTGGCATGGAATCCACTAATCTTGATGCATACTAGCTCCTGAAGAGCCTTCCTTAGGTGCTAAGTGCTTTCCATAGGTGTCTATTGGTATAGGAATGAGCCACAGAGAAGTGCAAGTTGTGGCACGTAGCAGTTGAGTTCCCTGGGCTCGCTTGTGGCAGTTTTCATTGTGCCCCTGGGTCTGGTGTGGAAAAAAAAAAAATGTCCTCCAGCTGTCTCAATTTAAGGAATAACTGAGCATCAGCCCTCTATCTTTGTCAGCCAGATGTTGCTTCTCATACCCCTTTGCTGCTAGATAATTTTAGCATTAACAGGACTGTTATATACATTTGGCTTACGTTCATTGTTCTGCCAATATGTGCTTGAATGACTGCTGTGGTGTGGGAAGTGCCGCTGAATTAATCAGCTTTCCTTGCAAGCTGAATTATAATGGCTGGTTTCCTTCGTGTTGTACACAGCAACGTTTCAGCATAAAGAAAGTCTGACACAAATGCTGAGTTTTTATTATCAACAGGTTTTTTATTATCAACAGGCTTCGTGGTGGCAAGGAGTAGAAAAGAGTCATTGTTAATTGTTTCATTATACATAGTCCTGATGTCAGGCTTGTAGAAATCTGAGAGCAACTGAGGAGAGCAAGTTCCCTTTGAAATGTTTTCAAAAGGTTTATTAGCAGGCAAATTGATGTGGAAACCCCTGAATGGGATGACATGGAGTAAGGAGTGTAAGGTATTGGAGCCAGTATTTGCTGCTCCCTTTCTGAACAAATGTGTTTGCCAGGGAAAAATATCACTGTTTTCCCTCTAATCAAAAAAGAGTAATAACTGGACCTGTGTTTGAATTGTGTGCTTTTAAAATGGTTGAAACAAAATACACTTTTTCCTTCTAGGTTGAATATACTTGATGTATTCCCCAGCAACTTGTTAAAATAACATGTAATTTTATATTGTGTTGTAAAGAAATACGTTTTATTTGTAATTTTTTTCATAAAGTTTTGAGGAAATGCTAAGACTTATATTTGTGAGATATAGTATTATGAATAAAGGAAAAAAATGTATCCTTATAGCTTTTGGTGGCTGCATTATAATCCAGTATTTATTAAAGCAGGTGATGGACTGTCTTATATGTTTAAAAGAATTTTAGCAAAAGAGGTCTGAATCTAAGATACTTTTACAGACCTTTAATACAGAATAATGACCTTTCTACAGATCTGCTTTCTCAGCTAATGTGCAGCATTTGGAACAGAAAAGCGCTTCTGCTCTGTCTGCAGCAGGTTTCCAATGTGTTCTTCTTGACAAATGCAGCCCAGAAATAAAGCTGGCAGGGTAGCATATGTTATTCTGGAGTTTAAGGGAAAGGTGAATGCTTCATTTCCTAGAATATTTTAATATTGGTACTTTTGAGTGCAATTTCACTGCATGTAAATCATTCGCTTACCAAGAGGAGAAATGCAGAGTTGACTTTGTGAGCATTTTGAAATTGCAGCTGACATTTCTAGATGACAGCAGACATGTGAGATAACTTTACTGTCCATGCTGCACCGGTGCAAGTGAAGAAATGATCAGTCTGTCACATGAAAGTTTGTCCTATCTCAAGCTCGAGTGCGCTTATTGACATTTTGTGTTTTTTAATCTTTATGTTGGCTCTTCCTCAAACCCTTTCTTCCCTCACTGGAATATCATCTGCTCTTAAGTAGGAGATTTCTGCTTTAGGTTTTTAAAAAGTGCCCTCTCGTGGTGAGCAGCAGTTTCTGCATACTGATTTTGTTAATTTATTTGTGAAAATCCTTTTACAGAATACAGATGTCATGGATGTCTCTTAGTCCTGTACAGTAGGTAAACGTCTTTATATTCATACAAATAAGTATTTCTCTTTGGCTCTTTTCTCATTACAGTGATGGTTTTGCTTAGGCTGGAAGATGTGCTCCTTAGTCCCCAAGGGAGGGTGGGAAACACTCAGGGATTTCGGGTGTTGAGGTGAGAGATGTCAGCAGCTTTGAAAGTTGTGGCCTTTGGTCATTCTCCTTGGTTTTGTGAGATATATTGTATTTAAATGTAAATACTGCAAAGACTGTATCATTGACTCGTTCTGATTGTTCATATCAGATACAGTCAGGAGTGAAAACTGAATTTGCAAACCTATTAATTGGATTCCAAAGGAGCATTAATTTACATCAAAAAGAAAAGAGAGCAATGTGCAGTGTGAGATTTTATGTGCTGCAGACTGTGTGACCCTACCACCTCTGAACCTGTGGCTAATAGTGCTCCATAACAGCTTGGACCCCAGCTTTTAGGAAATTTGGGCATTTTTCTTTATGAAAGACACGTTGCATATTCATAAGTCTTTACTGCTTTGCCTGAAAGACACTAATTCAGTTAGAGATATGAATACCAAACAGAATTCTTGGGGCAAAGGAGCAACAGTGTGACTTTAATTTGTGATTTTGAGTAATACTCAAATGAAAAAAATTATCTCCTGAATTGTGAAGTAATTCTTGTTCTTAAAAGCTCCTGTTAAGCAAAACACGTGAGCAACCTATGCAGTGCAGACATGTTCTTAAGAGCTATGTTAAAGGAGGTTTGAACTACTTAGACTTCTGCTCCAGTGGCTTATCCACTTGTGCCCAAAACCTGTATCTATAACTTGGCTGGCTAATCAGAGAAGGTACTCATCTAGAATATGACTGTTTCTGATTCAGCGGGCTGAGCAGTGAATCATCAGTATTTGAGCTAACAAACTTGAAACACAAATGCTAGACAGGAGAAATGTTGATTATTTCGGTCTAGGACAGCTAAAAATGCTTGCTCTAAACTTTTCTAGAGGCTAATTGGGACCCTCTAATGTCAATTCAAGATGAGTTGAATCAATTTGTTCACACATAGCTGTAGAGCAAGGCTGTTTGCATTAATAGTGGCAACATCACTGGTTGGTGATGGAAGAGGTCATATCTGCAGTAATGTGTGCTGGAGCATAAATTGAGTAGTTGAGATGAAAGGGAGGCTCAGTAACTTGCTACTGTTGTGGAATTTAAGAAATTTACACTGCTTCCAGCAATCCATTTGAAAGTCAATGGCTGGAAACCAAATGACTGAGAATGTGTTCCTTGGCCTTAAAGGCACCTTTAAGTAATTTTTCATGAAGTGATCAGATAAACAGTGGTGGGGTGTGGCGCAAAGCAAGAGGCGATTCTTTTTTTTTCTTCCTTCTTCTTTATCTCATGAATTGTACTGCAAGGCATAATACAGCCAGAAGTTCCCTTTTTAGACGATGTAGTTTAAATGTGAGCATTACAAATTACACATTACTATAACATGAGGGTTTCTCAGAATTTAAGAATAGGTTGACAACTAAGAGCCAGACCTATTTGGAGGCTCAAGTTAGAGATTATATGCTGCCTATTTTAATTCTGACAAGGCTGTAATCATAAAGGATGCTTTGCAAGTCAAAACCTGTGTTGCATACTCAGGGTTAATACCAGCCATAAGCATTGTAGAGAATATTGCATAGCATGTAACTTGATGAACATGGTTTTGCCTCTCTTAGCTTATATGTATTTTAAGCATGTGCTTGCACCCTGTGTGCCATGCTCTCTTGAAAAGCTGCCCATGCTTAAGTTCTTACTTTCAGGTAAATAGGAGATAAATCAAAATAACTTCCTGGTCTTTGAAAAAAAAAGGTGAGCTGCCTTATATTTACTGTGTAGTAAGGGCATGGAGCAAGTCACATGGAGTAGCAGATTTGTGGTGAATTTTTATCTTACAACAACATTTTCCAGCGTCTGGATCCTGGAGCCACTCAGGTAGTGCATTTGGGTGAGGTGGATCATGTACCTCCCATGTACTGGAAGCCTCATGTATACAGTAATAAGGACTTTTTCCTAGAGCATAAATCTAAGATCATCCTTGTATTAAATTCCCGAAAAAAAATAGCAGTAAATACTGTTGTGAGTCAATAAAGTATTTGCTAGTTTTATTGGCGTAAGTGAAGGGATCTGCATTCTTCCTAGGAATGCGGATTTGTGTAATCTGTGCAGAGCTAGGTCCCCATTTGAACAAGGCATTCAAACATCAAGTGGTAACAGGAGAACCTGAAATTGAAAAGGAGGGTTTGTCAGGGGAGATTAAATGACCAGTTGTTAACTAATCGCGCAAGTGTCTTTCATCTGCTCCTGGCTGTAGGCAACATGGAAACATGGTTTCTATTAAATCTGTGGTTCCACTGAGGGGCACCAGCTTTCGTTGTTATCATCTTCCCCCCC
>VYZV01006000.1:729742-779321 GCA_013401275.1 Pandion haliaetus | reverse complement strand
TAATCCTCTCCCCCCCCCCCCCCCAGTCTGGTGGGTGAAGCTGGATTTCATTATTTTAGTGGTATGCATGCCGAAAGTTCTTATGTCCCTGCCAACAAGATTAAATCTCCTTGCAAACGGATATAATTGCAACAGATGTGGTGCTTTATTTATTGGTTATTATTTTAAAACAGCTTCATTTTATACCTTAAAAAAAAAAAAGGTGAATTTGAGTTCTACAGGACTGCTTTATTTGTAGTTTCTTGTGTGGTATATTTATTAGTTCTAAATGAAGATGATGTTGGCCAATAAAATGGGTAATCTCAGTTATATTTAAAGCTATTCTGCAGGTTTCTCAGCTTTATGGTCTTTATTGCTTTTATTACTATCATATGAGCAATGCAGTAATGCGTATTTCTGTCGTATGGTACTGGGATTTTTTTTATCTTTTCATTTTGATCTCCCATGAATAAAATGATGAACCTAAATAATATTTTGATTTCCTTTCCTGGTCGTAGTGATCTAATTTCATGTGTAATAGCTTGTTCTGTATTTTTGCTCTCAGAGTTCTTGCTTTGGCAGCACTGTTTGCAACCAAATGAAGGGAGCACCTGATTTTAATGGACAACATAATCCTATGCAGTACTCGGCCAGATTAGATGCTAAAATGTTTGGTTGGTTCCTGCATCCCAGGGGCGTAGCTGATGCTGTGATGATCTCTGTGTTGCACACACCAGTCAGTGCAATGTGCAGAGTGGTCCTGGCTGTACAGTCAGTCTTATGCGTACCTTCCCTCATCTCTTGTGGGACACCTGGAAAAGTATTTTTCAGTTTTCTGCAATTTTCTACTCAAACAGAACACAAAGTACAAGGTTGGCATATTTGCAAGTCTAGCTTGAAATAAGCAGATATCTGCTGAAGAAAAGGACCTTCACATGTGATGGTAGAAATCTTTCCCTAAGGTGTGTTTCTTTAGGTGATCAAGTCCCAACATTAGCTCAGCAAAACAGGTGTTATTTACCTTGGGTGCCGGTTCATCAAAACACGTTAAGTATGTATTTACACTTCTCCCAGCTGAGAAAAGCATTCAAGCATGTAATTAAGTCCTATCTAAATCGCTAGAATTTAAGTACATGCTTAAACTTAAACACCTGTTGAAATGCCCTGCTGAACAGGGAAGGGTCACTGGACGGAGGCTGCGAGGCCCATCTGTTTTTTCTATTTTGGGCATGCAAGTGTGATGTGAGAAGCCAGGTGCATAAAAGCAGCCCCTTGCTAACATGCCCGTGCTCTGTACTCTGCTCTTAGAGCATTCCCGGTGCTGCCAAATCAACTGTTTATCAGTATGGTTTTTTTCTGGCCCTTCATCCCTTGTGCCTTGGCCCTGGTGAAATACAGTCCTGTAACAGGAGTGGAGCTGGGCCAGCACCGCTGCAGCTGGGCAAAGGGCTTCTGTTGGCACCACCTTGTTAGCCTGGGCCCCAGCCTGGAGCTGTGGTGACACCAGAAGTTTTCCTAATGTCAGGCTGGCAGTGGGTTTCCTGCCTTGATGAGGAGTAAAAAGCAAACTAGAGGGTTGCCTGGCTTCAGCTCCATCTGACTTAATGGTGCTGGTGTTATAAATGCACCCATGCAATGCCCTAATGGGCTATTAGCAGTATAAGGCACCTTCCTACCACTCTACCTGTGTTTATGTTCGGGGTTATAGCTAGTGTAATTGTATTGATTTAAAAAAAAAAACACACATGAAAAATCTCACACACACGGTACAGTTATGTACTGGTGTACAGAGGCCTTTAAATCAAAGTAATTCATAAAAATAAGACAGTGTTGTGCTTGATCTTTTGTTATGGTTAAAAACTAGTGAAATAAACTCTTAAATAGAGGAGGGAAGTGGAGCTTGAAAGCAGCTGTGGGAAATTTGAGTCTGGTTTTGTTTTGGGTTTTTTTTGTCAGCTATGATTTAACCCTTCAGTGGACAGTGATGTCAAGGTTTCTAGCTCTTTTCATGAACTTTAGTCCACCGTTGCTTTTTAAACCACAAAGGTTGAGAACCGCAGAGGACCAGCTGTTTGGAGCTGTGTGAAAACCATTGCTTTCACAGCAAAGAAAAACTCAAGATAGCAGCACTAATGCTGTCAAAACAGAATGGTGTGTTTGTAATAATTTTCTGGGTGATGCCTGTTTGTCATCCTTTGGGCTATGATTAAATCTGCTCACTATCCTGTTCCTTCTACACATGAGAGTCAAAACAAGGGCAGGATCCTTTGCCTGGGCAAGGAGCAATGCTGCCTTTGCAGAGGAGTGTGCTTTCTTCCTCTTCGTGATGGTGAGAGTGAGAATGTTGCCATCATCTATGCCTGCAGTGCACCCTTTTAATCTTGCCTCTTTTCTTAAGATATTTCAGTAGCACACCTGGTCAAGTGAACACATGCTTCCCACAAGAATGGGAACCTGTGTTTGACTTCGCTCTGTCGGCGTACATGTGTGTTACTGCTTTGTGCAAGTTAGTGTGCTGTTCGTTTACATTTGCTCCCTCCAGGCTACAGGGAGTATTGCAATGTTTTATCTTTCTCCCAGTGAGTGGAGTGGCTATAAAGGCAGTGTCACAAGTCCCAGTGTCTGAAAGCTTCAAAATAGTGGGAACTGAGTTTTGTTTGTTTATTTTGCTGATACTGTCCTCTGATTCAGTAGCCCTATATGCCTGAATGGGAGGTCTCATCCCTTCGCTGATGCTCAGTGGAAATAGCGAATCCATCAAACTCCCACAAATAGACCTGGCTAAGAACATACTAATGTGCGTGAGTGCCTATTTACTTTTTTGCCTCTGAATTTTTTTTTTTTTCTTTGAGAGTTTGTCTTTTATAAACGCATTCAGCAAATCACATCATGGTTGCAGTGCACAGAGAAGGAAGAGGAACGCTTTCCTTGAATTTCAACAGCGGAACTGGAAACCCTAAAAAAAGAGAATGACGAGGGTTTCTGTTTCATTTTTGGTTGTAAATCAGGAGGGGCCATGAACATGCTGCAGGTGATTGCCTTTTGCGGCATTGCTGGCAAATGTAAAATTAGGCCTATTCCTCGCTGAATTGGGAGTCATACTTCTCAGTAAGGTTTTATGGGGGGAAAAATAAAGCCTTTTCTGGCAGATTCATTGTTCATAACTCCAGGTGTGAGTCATTTTTTCCAGAGACTGTTCAAGTGGGTGCAGGTGATCAGTGGGGGTTGCTCTGTCTGCACACAAGGAAAGTCTGTGGTGGGCATGGAGGCAGGTGGATGGTCCCTGCCAGTGGGACCGTGGTTTGCCCCTTGTTTTAGAGGTTTCTCTTTACATGAATGAGGTCACCTCAGCTCTCACCTCTGCCTCGTGTGACAAAGTTATTGGGTAATGGAGTCTGTCCTTGCTGCAGCGATGGTTATAGCAGGAGTTTGACAGTTTACGGCCTGTCGGAATGGTGGGGTCCTGTGAGGTGAATTCTGAGTTTGTAGAATAGCACTGCGGATCTGGGGGAAACAGGGATGTTGCTCTTATTCATGATAGTATGTTTGCGTATTGGATTTTAGGGGCAAGGTGTTGGCAGTGGGGGACTGCAGGGCTGGCATTCCCCTGCCAGACACAGCCGGTTCCGGAAGGTTCCCAGGGCCCCACTGCAGGGCACAGCTGGGCCCCTCAGCGCCTCTGGTGGCACCGCTGTGGAAAGGGCAAAATGCTGCATGGCAGCAAGGAGAAAATTGTGAGAAACAGCTCTGCAAGCAGCCAGGTTGAGAAGGAGGAGGGGGAGGAGGACCTCGAGGTGCTAGAGCAGGCATTTCCCCTCAGCCCATGGGCAGCCATGTTGGATGTTGGAGCAGGTATCCACACTGTAGCCAGGGTGGTGGGGGGGGGGTTGGGGTGTTGACCTTGTCTGGCTGTTATATGCCCACCAAGCTGCTCTATTGTTCCCCCTCTTCAGCAGGATGAGGGGAGAAAATAAGATGAAAAGAAAGGCTTGTGGGTCGAGATAAAGGCAGGGAGATTGCTTACGAGTTAGTGTCACAGGCAAAACAGACCCAACTTGGTGAAAAATTAATTTAATTTATAGCCAATTAAGCCAGGTTTGGATAGCAAGAAACAAAGACAAATTTAAACACCTTCCCCCCTGCCAGGCCCTTTTCCCCAGGCTCAGCTTCCCTCCACCATTCCCAACTCCTCTGTGCCCTGCTCCCCCAGCGGCTCAGGGAGAACGGGGCTGTGGTCTGTCCATCGCAGCTCTTCTCTGCCACTCCTTCCCCCTCAGCTTTTGCCCTGGTCTGGCGTGGGCCCTTCCCACGGGCTGCAGTCTTTCAAGAACTGCTCTAGTGTGGGTTCATTGCAATGAACCTCCTTTTGGAGTCAGACTTGCTGTGCACCCTGTACCTAGTGGATGTCTCTGTTTAGGTTAAGTGGCTTCTCATTTTGGAGGAGGAAGCCATCTGCTATATTTGCTGTTGAACTTGGCATTACCGTTGGGCCAATGCACCCCTCATTAACTATATCCTTGCAGCATTAAGAGCAAATAAAATAAGCTGCAATGTTTCAGGTTTTATTGTGTTTGAAATAGTTTAATTTTTACCCTACATTTAGATATTAAAATGCTTTTGTATTTTTTAAATGACAGTTTCTTCCCAGGGTTTCAGCACTCTTCTTTTATCTAACTTATTCTCATTTTCACTTGTCTTTTGTGCAGCCCTTCCACTCATCAGAGCCCTAATTAGATTTATGAGTGAGGTTAGTTAGCAGGGAATGAACTAAGTATTACAGGGGTCATTTGTGAGTGGGTGAATAATTTTGACTTCAGGTTTCTTTAGCAGCTATTTTGAATTTCAAATCCAAAGAAGAGAAAGGATTTAAAAAAAAATAAATTCTAAAGGGGCTGCAGGAACAGAACAGGTACCTGATCCATGAGCTGGATCTGCCCGTGTGCTCTTAGCTTGGTTCAACCAAGGGGTTGGTGTTTATGCCTGCTTTGTTCTGAACATAATTAAGATCATACCCTCCCCAAATAAGTAGAAAAGTAAAAGGAAATTGTAGATTCAGCTGTTGCCAGTGCCTTGAGTATTTTTTGTTTATTCCCAGGTAGCTAGTTTGGAGGTACCTTCACCTTCCACCCCCCAGAAGAGTCTCTGTGGCACAAGACCTTTGGGATCTGGGCATGCTCAATAAACTCACCCAGCCTACAGTACTTCCTTTTAGCTAAACGACTTGCAGCATAAGGTTGAAAATTCATTTGTGAATATTACAGTCGGAAGAAAGTGTAGCTCTGCAGTAATTTCAGTCCCTGGAGAATGGCCTACCAAGGAGGGCCCCTGCCTGATGAGGTGATTATTTTTTTTCCCCTTGTGGAAGAAACATTTCATCTGCTTAATACTGTGGAACTTCAGTTTGCACCTGAGAGATCATGAGAAATTAGTGCCTCAGCAAAGACAGTCCCTCACAGTGAGTCATGAGCCCTTCGCGGTTAGGTGAGGTAAGTTTTGGAGATACCAGAGCAACAGAAGTCCTCTTGAAACAGCATTTTCTTTCTTGTGGATCTTGTGGATTCTTCCACTGCTGCAAAGAAGCATTTGTCTTGTTTTTTTTGTCTCTTCCCTCAAACAGCACCAGGTGCTCTTGACAACAGAGACTGAGTTGCAGAGACAGGTGATTGGCACTGTTTTCCAGGAGATGTGATGGCTGGCAGCTAGGGATTGCTGGTTTTCCTCTGATGATTAAGATTAATTTTACTGACACTTTCAATGGGCTAGACCTTTTAAAAATGAAAAGATTTTTCATCATATTAGTAAGAGAGAACAGGCAGTGCTTGTCAGACTGTAAGATGTTTCAGGCATCTTTGCACTGACCTCTCCAAACTGCTTTTCTTTAGATATATTAACACGGGGGCCAGCTCTTCCATGTAATTTGGGATGCACACTGCATACCCTCCTTATTGTGCCTGTTCATGTATTGTTCGGATTTTTGGTTTGAACTAATGTTGCATTTTACCCATGGGTCCTTTCTTTTGCATGTAATTACATGTTTTCATGCTGGGTATCTTCTCTGAATCATGCTTGCTGTTGCTTTAGGGGGGACTAAGTCATACGGACGGTTAGGTTATGCTCAGATTCTTGGTTTTTAATTTTTTTAAAATAAGTTGAAGTTGAAGCAAGCGCAGAAAACCTTTGCCATTTCATCTGTTATGTGTTCAGCTGTGTCTTGAGAAACTAGTTTCTGCTAATGTGTCCACTGATGCCTCTCAGGGTGAATAATGATGTGTGATATATAGCTGAAGGCAACAGTGTAAACTCTTTAAATTTGATTGCACTCATCAAATTGTTATTCCCCCTCTATTTTTTGCATTTTGCTGATAGCTCTTGGTAAAGATGATGTCAATAGGAAGCAAAGGTGCAAGCACTGCGTATCTTTACAATTAATAGAATGAGAGGCAGAAGGTTTTTTTGCTGTTTGTTTATGAACAAATGCCATAATGTTTTTCCTCCTTTATTTTGAAATTTTAACAAATCAACCAAATGGTAGAGGCTTTGTATAAACTGTCTTATGCTGTTATTGACGTGAAATAGTGGATTACAACTGTCAGCCATCAACAATTTTAGTTATTTTTGACAATGTGGGAAACAAAAATTTTTTTCTGGTATTATGTTACAAGACGCTGTGATTAGGAGTAATGGCATTGCCATGATTTCATGCATGTTACTCATGGTTATAAACACAAGAATATCCCTGGTGTTGAAATGCCTTGTGGGCACTATGTATGTGTGTATGCTGGGAAATCTACCCCAGGGTCCCTTTTCTGTACCCACAGCTGTCTAGGATTGGGAAAAAAAGAGAATTTGGCTGATCTTCCTCTCTGTTGCTGCTATGGAATATCCTAAGAGTCGTGCGTGCATCCGAGAGATGTCTGTCAAGAAGACTCAGACCTTTCCCTGCCCAGAGCCCCATTTTGTTCTTTGCTGCCTGTAGCTTTCTCCTTTCACAGTCTTGGAGATGCCTCTTCAACCCTTCATGTAACCCAAAAAAAGCTGCAAGCTCAGAGCAAATTTAGTACAGTCTGTCCCCACCTAAAGGTGGGGACCTGCATGCAGATACGCATTGCAGAGAGGAGCTTGTGTCCAGAGGAGAAGCCCAGGGTCTGCAAGGGAAGGTTGTTACAGCTGGAAGCAAAGAGGTTGAGGAGCTGCTGGGGCAGGAGGACCCACAGCTTTCCAGGGGTGGCGGGAAGACAGACATCCGTACTCCTAGCACCAAAGCTTGGTGGCTGGGTGCCTGTGCTTGTGGGGTTCTTCTATTTCTGTCTGCTCCATCTCACTGAAAATGTGGAAAGTTGAAAATCCATTAGCCGATTCTGTCGTAAAGTCAGGCTTTTCCTGTTCCTTGCTGAATCTTACACAAGGGAGGGGAAAAAGCAGCCTGAACTCAGTAAATATCACTTTAATAACAGTGTAATAACAAATAACACTATAATTTTATATCTACAATTTATGTTCCTTGTATTTTTTTAGACTCTGGACCAAGAAAGGATAGTAATAACTGGTGTCAATTTAAATAAGGGAAAGTGATAATCATAACCTTTGAAATAACTGGAACTTTTTATATACTTTGCAAATATATTCTCTGAAAGGTTATGCTAGTGCTTTAGCTAGACACAGAAATTTTAGTGTCTTTCCCCCCATAATTTCTTCAGTGCTATTTTCTCTTTATTAGTGTAATTACTACAGGTTAGCGCTGCTATCATTTTCTCTTTTCATGGCTCTGTAGCATGCTATTATTTTCAGGAAGCAAAAAGTAGGTGTCTTTAATAGTACCATTACTGTTCTTCAGCCTTTAAATTTCATATAAAAACTAGTTAAGGGGTATGATCCTAGCATTAAAATCGCTCTCCGTGGAATGCAATAAGATGATTTATAGCATAAATATAAACCCTTAATAGGCACCCAAAATGGCAACCCTCAGAGATTTAGCAGCACCAATACTAAGCTTTTGATCACTTTAACAGCACATTTCTAGAATTTTATGCAGTAAAGGAAAATTTATTTCCTTAGCAATGGATCTTTGGTCATTGGCTTGTCTGTGTTTCATTCTGTTGCCCTGAACTTTAGGTAATTTATTGACAGCATTGGGATATAGGGATGGCAATTCTGGGGGTTTAGGATGATGGTAACATAAACACTTGGAGTTGCTAGTGAAAATTGCGATCAGTTCAGAAGGGACTGAAGGTTTCATTAACAAAATGGCTTGGTGTCTCTTGTCCACACCTGAGAATTCGTTGCTGCAAGTGGCACCAGCTGGTAATTCAGCAGCTGGAGGTCTTGGAGCTGTGCTGGAGACAACTCTGTGCTGGAGATAAGTCAGCCTGAAGCTTTAGGGCTGTGATTGTCGGTGCTTAAAGTTTCTGATTGTTTGGTCATGTTTGTTCAACAGCTTTTGGTCACTCTGCCAAAACTGAGGTTAGACCTTGGCAGGTGTGGGAGTCATACCATCCTGCTGCCTTAGCGTAGCTGCTCTTCCCCTGCAAAAGGGAGATGGCAGCCCTGCATGTCTTTACCAGACGTATACCAGGGCAGTGTTCCCCATCTCCTTCCTCTCCCGTGCAGAAAGATACGTGGCAAGTTAGTTGCTTTCCCTACCAGGGAAGGGTGCATTTATTGTAAGTTATTCGGGTTAAATGACCTTTGTCCGAGGTCCCAGTTGGTTGCAGTGAGGCCAGGAGTAGGGGGCCCTTTGCAGCAGAGCGATTGCTGTTAGCCAGCACCTGTGAGTAATGGAGCCTGCACTGCAATGAGTTGCGTAATAGTTAATTCCCTAAGTACCTTTCTCCGTGTCCTTGCTTGAGCTTCGCTGTAGCAACACAGGAGTTGAATCTTTGGTCCAAATCTGATTCATCTCATTACCTTTCCTTGAATGCTGAAGAACAGTATTTGTAGCTGTATTAGTGCTTCCTGCTGTGTATAGCTGTGCTCTTTCCCTTTCCATCCACCTGGTCCTCTGCAATATGCAAGGCTGGAGACTCTTCCGCCAGGGCAGGAATTTGGCAACCAGCAAGGGGGGGCAGGGGGGAAGTCATGGTTTCACAAAATGTTTGGCACTGATTAACGCGGGAATGTTTCATTACCAAGCTTTTCTAGATTTCACCAGAAATTCAGGTAACTGACCTCATTTGCTGTCAATATTTACTCAAACAGCTGAGAAACTACTTGCTCTCCAGGCTGCTGGAATATTAATTTGACTGCAGATATGTTAACTTTTGCTGTTTCCCTTTGGCATTTCTTTATTTGCTACCAGTAAAGCCCTAACTTGCCTAAGGTTTTGGCACCCTCAGCTAAGGCTTAGTATTTAGATGAGTGTTAGTCTGTACCTAAGGTTGCAGTCATGACTTTTTTAGCCATGACATTTTTTAGCCTTTGGAAGAAGTAAATGTTAGGAAAATAATTTCCTCCCTACGCAGCTGTGTCCAGAAAGCTGCTAGTGAAAGCTATTGCTGCTAAAATAACACTGAATTTTTAAACAAGTTCTTCACACTGTTATACACAATATGGTGTTCTTTTAAAGTTTTGAAATAAAGATTCTTTTTCATCTTTTATTGCTTGCATACCATGAAATCATAGAGACGTGTGAACTTGTTTGGCTGTGGCCATAGTCTTCTAGCTAACTGTTAAGATAACATAGCTGCAATGTAGAATCTGCAGCAGCTGTACTCCTCCAAACTGTTCAATGCAAGCAAGCCTAATTGTTTGATATTTTATTTTCTATCCCATTTCAATTGCCGATGTTTGTTTCCCTAAGTCCCTGTGTCATATGCATAAAGGCATATCAGAATAATTTCAGTTTTGGTTTAGGAACATTGTTTTTATTACTGGATTTCTGGTATAAACAGTGCATTCATCACCAGGATGTTCTCATACATTAACTCACTGAAGAAGTTAAAAGCATCTGGGAAAGATCAGCTATATATTCAGACCTGTCCTTTTCAATTACTTTACAGTTTATATTTTGCAGTATAACCAAGGCCAGAGTTGCATGTATTCGATGTCTAAACGTTTGTTTTAGTCTGAAATGAGAAGAGGGAAGTCTTTTTAAAGACCCACCATTTAACAGTCAAAGCCAGCTTTGTTATTACTTCTCTGTATGCTGGAAGTGCCTCAGGTGGGATCAGGGGTCTGCTGCTGTGCACTGCGAGTCCTGACCTCGCAGAGACGGGTCTCACTGGGACAGGCGGAGCATACAGAGGGAGGGCCGAGGTGTGGAGCAGTTGCACAGGACTACTTGGCAGCTCGGTTGCAAAATCGGGAGTTTTCACCGATTTCCCTTTCTGCTGATGTACTGAGGGTGAGCATGTTGCATGTCAGGCGCAGCACAGTGTCCAGGGGTGTGCAGTTTGTGGGGCTGATGTCACCAGGACTGACATATCTGCACCGAGCTCCTGGGGGACCATAGGCCCCTGGAGGTGGTCTCATGCTCCCATGCCAAGAGCAAGGTCAGGGAGAAATACAACCTTTAAAAATCTCTCTGACAGACTTTCTGCAGAACTAGTGGCAAATAGGAAGGAAATGCTGGTGCAAGGTTTATTTGTAGTTTTCTCTGGAAAATATTTAGATAATTCCTTTATGGCTGTGAGCAATTCTGCCAGCCCTCTTTTCCTTTTCCCAAATGTATGCATTTTGACTGGGAATGTCACACTTCAGATAGAAGTCCCCAGACTACATCAGGTTTCCCGTGACATTGAAATGGTGCTGTGCAAACACAGTCACATGTCACTGTCATGCATTAACGACACCTCTCACTGTGTGTAATGACCTCAGACGCAGTGGCTCAGCGTGTCGGTTAGCAATGCTCTGCAGGAAGGAATGATCACCTATATTTAAGGGGGGGGCGAGGCAAAATCTCTGCTCTGCAGGGGAACCAAGAGGTGATGCTGAGAATTAACAACTAGGCTTGAGACATTTCCTAACTCAACATTGGAGCCTGTAAAGTTGAAATAGATTTTGCTTTTCTTTCCATGTAAAGTTGAGCTGAGCCAGCAATGTCTCTGTTGAATTTCCATCAAATATGGTTAAAACCTGTCAGTTTTGAGCCCTCCTGCATAACACATTTGTAACAGAAACCGTCATTTGAGCCTAACCAAGCCAGGCGAGCAGCATGATCTGTCATTATACTTGAATGTACTGGGTAAAGAAGAGACCTTGTGCTTCTCATGCTCTGTGGCAGTGCTGGATCTATATCTGATAATCTCTTTGCTCGTTGTTTTGGGGCTGCGTGATGTCCTGCTCACTGGGGGAGAGTGGCCAATGTGCAGGCATTTGGAGGCAGCCAGCAGACACGTGGGAGCCTGTCTCCATTTTCTACTACTTAACATTTAAGAACATCGACAGGTCTTGATGCAATTACACCTGATGACTGCCTGGCGTAGCCCTGCTCTTCCACAGTGGCCTATGATAGTTCCCGGGGAGTACTCAGCATTTATGTATATTAAATACAGTAATTGTGAATTACGAGATTATTGGGTGAGGGAAGAAGCCATGTGCATTCAGGAAACCCTAATGCAGTTGGTCTCTGGCCTGTATATGCTGCCGTCATGGTGCGCAGCTCTGAGTGACAGGGAGCAGGTCCTTGTGGTCAGACCCCTCTGGTTCATGCTTTAAATGTCTGCCTGCATGTGAAAATCCCCCCTCTCCATACTTACCTATACCAATACTTGAGGTCATCTTGCTTCTGAGACACAGTTCAGGAGCATCTTGCCTGTCCAGTCTTTCATGAACGATTGGGTTTGCTGGATACAAGGACAGCTTTGAGAGCTGGTCGGCCCTCCATCTGTTGCATGTACCCCTTGTGCTTTGCATCAAAAAGCTGTACATCAAAGCAGCTCAGGGGGAGCATGGTTCTCTGTTGGTCTGATCCCTTCATCCAGGGCCGGGTTGAACACGGTCTGAACTGTGGCAGCGTTATTCCCTCCTCCACCTGCTACTGCTCTCGCTGCCCACCAGGGAGCAGGGCTGTCTTCTCTCATCCTTGATCGACTCCTTTGGTAAATTTTTGCAATAACCTCTTAAAGGGTTCCTTCATGCACTGAGTGACATGGTTTCAGGCAGCCCTGAGGACCGCCGGGTCATTTGGATGTAGACAGTTGTGTTTGGATGTTGTCTTACGCTGCAAGCCTGTGTGGAAAATAAAACGCATTGACTCTAACAATCTTCAAGGATGTCCCTTGAACTTGGATAATCTTCGGAGAGCCCTGCAAATGCAGCTTTGTCAGAAAATATGTTGAAATATCATGGCCTGGGTCTCTTTTTGTGTTCTGAAACACAGCAGGAAAATTTGTCTTTGAAGTGCGTTGCTTGCAGATGCAGATTTAGGTGCTCGACAAATTCACATATAAAGATACGGGGTGTGGGGAGCTTTCCCAAATTTCCTGTGTAGTGAAGTTTAACTTTTGTCAGTTTAATAAATACGGGATGGTTTCCTCACAGAAAGAGGAGTATAAATACTGCAGAAATTAGTGCTTTACATTAGTACTTTGATTAGATTGTTGGATACCTATTCCTTTCAACTTAAGCAAATGATCTACCCCAAAAGCACACGGCACATTTGCATAATTAAAATGCAGTTAAAAACTTTCTGGAGAAGAAACTGCATAGAGTTGGTGTGGAGTGAGGGGGGGTTAGAAATCTTTCCCACAGTTCCACCTGAGTAACCCAAGGAGCTGGGATGGCTTGTTTGGAGCTACTAGAAAATCAGATATTTTTCCTGGTCTTTTTGAGGATTTCTTGTTATGTGCACCAAGAGCCCAACTCCAGGCTCATTAAAGTTTACTTCTGTTGGAAGAGCAGAATTGGAAGGTATTTTGAGGAGGAAGAGGAAAAAAGGGGGACGAGATGAGGCATCACATGGCCACTCTTTGTTCCCGTAGTTTCCTAGGCATTTGCACTTTGGCTTCACATTGCTCCTTGAAGATGTCAATGAAAAGCTGTAGCCTTTTATTGATGCTTTCTTTTTAGTGTTGTGGAAGCTTTATACGTTAATACCTGTTTTTAAATGAGTATAATCAATTTATCAGTGCAGCCAAGGACTTCATGGCAACCATATGGATTCTGTCTAGACCCCTGTGGATTTTGGATCATTCTAGGCTTACAGGTTTGTTCTTGTTTACTGCTGAGACTTGCACCAAAACATTTAATACCTGAGCAGAGGCTCAGGGATTTCAATACCAATTGATCCAGGTGGATAGGAACTGCAGATTGGACGTGAGTGGGACATGAGGGAAAATTAAAATGCTACCTGAAGTTTCCCCTGAATGCTGGGCTGTGATTCAGACCAGTGCCAAGCTTCATGTACTGCTTGAGATCTGCCTGTGCTTGTCTCCTACCTGTCCCCTCCCGCCAGGGCTGTGTCTTAAGTTGTGATCAGTGCATGCAACCCCAGAGCAGGGGAGGGTGCTCCCAGGAACATGTGCCATGCTGTGGCTCATGTCCCAGAGGGCTTTCCTTGTGGCAACGAGGACCCTTAGGAGGTGTGTGGCTGTTGTGGTTCAGGTGGTAGCCCCTGGGCTGCTCAGAGCAGCCATCCTTTCTCCTGATGCCTGGGGGGATCAAATGACTTCAGTCTGTAAGTAGGGGGGTAATTATGGAAAGCGTTGTACTCCAGTGAGCTTGTATCTGGTAAGAATGTTAATCATGTCTCTATTTGGTATAAATATTTACATCTGAACTGTTTTAATTGGAAACTACTGTTGATTTTAAAAACATTCTACACAAGTGATGCAGCGCCTTTGCATGCTTAATAGGAAGAACTGGTTTCATGTGTGATTCAGGGTACTAAATAAGATATTAAGTTATGCAGAGTAAAATGTAAATGTATGTTGCTTATTTATGTTTTTCAGGTAAGAAATTGCATTCTGTTAAGCAAGGCTGCCTGAGGGAGTTGACAGATGCTGGCTCTGTGCATTCATTTGTAAGCTACCAAATCATGCAAAGTATTCTAGCATTAATCCTGTTTGATATTTTGGCAGCTTTCTGAATTAAATTACTGCTTTTAAAATATCCAAACAAAACCTTTCCTCCAAATTCTGTTGTTGTTTTCCTTCCCTTTGCAAAACTGTTTACTAAATACTGTCCAAATTAAAGAATAGTTTCTGGTCCTTCCATAGACCTGCATGTTTTTCAAGTGAATTTTGTATACAAATTTTGTTTGCTCTAGACCTTTCTGATATCTCTCAGATAATCAGTTGCACAGATATTTCTTTAAATGAATGTCACTTTGCCTCAAAGCTTCATTTTGTAACACCCTCCACCCCCTCCCCACCCACCCCCCTTTTTTGGTCCATCTCTGTGGTAAGCAATACAAAAGGCATAAAAATGTTGTTTCCAGTCTCTTATAGCTAGGAAGCCTACCAACTACAATCAATAACTCTGAATTCCTAGGGTAAATTAAATGAGAGCAATATACATGATTCTCCTTCATTACACAGGAGAGGAACGGAAAGCTAGAAACGTGATCTGTTTCTTGCAGATACTTGATGAAAAATAATAAAGCTTTGCAGGAAGGTAGCCACCAGGAGTCTAAAATTGATTTTCTTCATTACAGCTGCTTGAGATTTGCATTTTTTATATCAAAAGACTTCTACATTGGGAGACATTTTTCCTTCCTAAGTAGTTTATTTGGTGAGACAAGGAGATAAAAGATTTTGCTTAGACAAACACCAAAGAAACCCTCAAGCATTACTTCATAAAGGCAAAGCTACTGTCTGTCTTTGCCATGGATACAGTGAGGCACAGGTGCAAGAGAGCTAATTCAAGTCATTAATCCCAATATGACTACATTTCCTGGCCTTTCAGCGCCAAAAGGGTTGTTTGAAGGAGGCCGCCATTTTAATTCTGGAAGTAGATGGAGAAACTTGCCCTAAAATTGCAGTGCAGGCCCCTGGTACTGCAGTGGGCTCTATTAAGAAGCTCTTTTTTTTAATACTGCTTTTTAATCCTGTGGTTGTGATTATTTTCATCAGCAAAGCACTCTGAGCACATGCTTAATTTAAAGCATGGCTAGTCTCATGGAAGTCAAATGGTATTTAAGCCAGTGTGAGTGATAGAAGTTCCCACGGCTCAGCATGACCTGCGAACATGGAGAGCCTTGGGCAGCATTTGGGTCTCCATCCCACTGCTGTGTTGAACCCACTATCCTGAAAATGGCTCCTTCCCTCTCTGCACCAGAGTGGCACAGGAGGATGCAATGAACAGCCACTAAGGCCAAGAAATAACAGCTATTTAAAGCTATCGGTGGTAGTGTTTATAGGCTAACCAGGCATGGCTGTGGTAAAGGGAGCAGTTGTTGGCCTTTTATACCACAGAAGCTGTGAGAGTTAGACACAAGTAAAACTCTTGAGTAATGTGCTGCCCATCTACTTGGTTGCAACCTGTTCCTCAGCAAACATGGACTTTTGTTGGGTGATAGATGATGGCGTGTCGAGAATGGCTACCAGTCTTTTGAATGATAGGGGTGAGCCTTTATTATTCTTAGCTGAACATAAGGCTGGAAAATATTTGCATTTTAATCAATCAGCATCTTTTTCCTGGAAACAAAATGAACCCTGTGTGCTTGGTTGGCTTTGACAGTGGAGAGCAATGTCCTGAGCGGAGCTCAAGTTTTACCATTTAGTTCCAAAATACAGCCCTGGACCTGGGCAAAGAACGTTATATGGGGGTTATGCTGGTTTGGAATTTGTCCTGTATCTTCCTTTTGATTCCCTGCATGATGCTGTCAGCCAACAGAGCTGTCCCTTTAGTGTGATAAAGGGGATGAATGCGGGTGTTTTTCTTGCAGAAGTTAAACCCAGATTTATATATCAGGGAAATTGGCTCTCCTACCCACCTGATGCAGCGTGTGAATTTTCAAACTGCATGCTGTGCTGTAGAGATTCCTCTTGCTATCCCCTTTCAAACTATTCCCCCAGAAGGAGAAGTGCCAGCATAATTTAAATATGCATAAACTGTGGAGGCAATGATGATAATTAACAGCAGGGTGCCCAATTTTGAAATACTGTATTTATCATTCCTTATAGTTCTTTTTTTATCATTCTCACTTTTTGTCAGGCTGGGAAAAATTTCTCCCAGACAGAGCTGAGGTTTTCTGGCACAAAAGGGAGAAGGTATGTGATCCGGAGAAGCCAGAGCCTAGTTCTGCCCTTCATGAAGTCAGTTCCAAGGCTGCCATTGATTTTACCAGCACCCAGTTTTAACCCTTGGACTGTAGCTCATCCAGTAATACTCCAGGCTTCAGTATGACAAAATAAGCAGGGTAGAAATAGCTTACTCTTCTTTCACTGTCCGTGCTGCTGCCGTTAGATTTAACACAGAATTTCATTCCTGCACCAATTTTTAGCCATATGGAATATTAACATCATTAATTCATTTTTACCATCTTGAAGAGTTTAAATCAGCTGGGAACTTTATTCTTCCAATTCAAAACATAATTTAAATCCGTAAGAAATTACAGTTGTTGTTAATGACTCATAATTAATTTCTTTATGAAATAGGATGAATGCTTAGTGTCTCAGGTACTAAATGGTCTATATTCTTACAATGCTATTTCAATTTTAATTTAATTAAACTGTGGGATATCTAGTTGAGTAACATTATATAAAAAAAAGAACTTAATGTGAAAGGCAGAGTGATATTATTCTTTCAGCGATAAAACCTAAATCAGATGGAAGTGGAAATCTAAATCAAGTGGAAGACTAGTGCAGAGTCTGTAATCTCTGTTTAAAATGTAAGACACTTTGCAGTCAATAACTTAATCTCATTTGTTTTCAGATAAGTCTTATTTTAAAAGTGGCTTTTCTTTCATTGTTTTGTATTCTTCCTGATTTTGTTCATTTATTACACTCTTGTTCAGCTGTAAATCTATTGGATGAATACTCAGCTGGCCATGAAGTCTCTTAAATTCAATAGATAACACTGGTTTACGCAGTTCTTGCCTGTGCTCTTTGCCAAGGTGGTTACTGTTTTGCAAAAGTTTGAGAGAAAAGAACTGAGCTTTTGTAGCTATGGTCTGTGCTGGTGTGGGTTACTGTGTTGGGGTGTTTTGATTTTTTTTTTTTTTTTTAAATATAATTTCATTGTAATTCAGTGGTTTAGGAATGTATTATCTTTATAAACATATGCACTGTGTACTACTTGTGTTTTTGATGAATAACATCAAATCATTTGGGTTGGAAAGATTCCTGGGAGATTGTATAGTCCAACCTCTTTCTCAAAGCTAGGACAGCACTGAATTCAGACTAGATTGCTCAGGGCTTTGCCTAGTCAGGTCTTGAAAACCTCCAAGGACAGAGATTCTTCAGCTTCTCTGGGCTCCTGTTCCAATCCTTAATTATACTCAGGGTTAGTATATCCAGTCTAGACTGTTGTATCTCATTCTCCCACCATGTACCTCAATGAAGAGCATGTATTCTCTGTAAGCCCTGCCTAGGTACTTGTTGGCTTCTGTAGGTCCTCCTAAGCCTTTACCTTTCCAGGTTAAACTAACTCAGCCTCTCCTCACAGCTTGTATGCTCCAGTCACTGACCATCTTGGTGGTCTCAGCTGGACTCTCTCAAGCTGATCATCTTTCTTTTATCAGGGCCCTCCAAAATTGGAGGCAGTGTTCCAGCTGTGGTGTAATGAGTGCTGAGTAAAGGGGATTAATCACTTCTCTTAATCTACTGGTTTATGCCTTTGTTGCTACAGCCTTGGATCCTGGTAGCCTTCACCACTGCTAGGGCTCACATGTTGCTGACTGTCCACCCAGACCCCAGGTCCCCGTGCAGTGTTTGTACAGATGTGGTCATAGATAACAGTTTGCCGAACACTGTTTTTTACTAAGGCAGACAAACACTGCATGAATATCTTAAAACTTTGACTCACATCTGCTTTCTTGCCAAAAGAGTGAACCACCACCTGCTATTAATTAAAAACAGCCTGCTCCAGCTAGTGGCTAAGACCTAACTCAGGCGTATGCATCTTCTGTTTAAGCAGAGAAGTTGTTTTAAGCATTCATGTGACTCTTCTGGCATCCTGTTTCTTTTAAAGGCCAAATTCAACCCTTTCTCTTGACTCCCAGAGGCTTTGAGCTGTGCCTAAAACATTTCCTTTCAGTCAAAAGCTGTCCAACTTCTGCTTTCTAGAATGCCCACACATACACTGAAAGAGCTGTGTGGAAGCATTAGAGAGTGAATTAGAATGAATTACAGGAGCCAGGTTTTATAAAGGCTGGAGGAAATGCAATGTAAATGCCAGTGACAGAGAGGAACTGCCAGTTCCTTCAAGCTGAAATCTTGTTTACGTCTTTGTGTGCGTGCTTTTTTCCTTCTTCATAGAACCCCCTGCCTCTATGCCATTCCTCACAGCTCTTTGCTATCTTTGTCTAGCAAGTCACTTGTCTTTACTTGTGGACTATATTTGTCTTTATCCAAGTCACCTTTCTCAGTTAATACCAAGGTTTCCACTGCTGATGTTGGTGGGACCCTTCCCTCTGTCCTCTCCTGTTGCCAATCTGCATAGCCTTCTTGCCAAGCCAGACCTTGTACCCCAGGCACCGTCTCTCTGTCCCATCAGGCACAGTTTAGTTCTCAGCTCCGTGTCTCCCTCACCCCTTCCATCATGCATCCTCCTCTCTGTTTCGGCTTGTTGTTGCAGCTGGTTTTTGTTGTATGTTAGAGCTGGTGCTTTAATCCTCAGGCTGACCCCTCTGCTGTCCTGTCCCCAGCTGTGCCTGTGTGAGATATTGCCCGGCTCTGCACAGCCAGAGCAGTGGTTGCAGGGAAGTCCCAGGCAGGTCCCACGGAGCAGTGTTTCCATGTCTGACTGAGAAGGGTTCCTGCATCTGACTCGCAGGTGCTCAGGCTAGAGCGCACAGTTGCTGTAGGGCAACGAGGGAAGAAAGGAAGGGAAGGATCCTGCTGTTCCACACGGATCAGTGGCTGCCTGGTGCATGTAAGCTGCAGCTATTGAAAAGTCCCAAACCTGACTGACCCAGAGCATAAGGACAATAAGAGTTATCTCCATCTAGTTCTGCTGAACTTCAAGGCCTTGGTACAATTTCCAAGTAAAATATTTTAAATACAATTTTTTTTTGTCAAAATAATGCCTTTTCTCTGATGCCCATTCCTTGTTTTCTTTCATAAATTCATATTTTATTTTGCTGTGGTTGATATTTGGTTGTACGGCACTGTTGCTCTTTCTCTCCGGTCTGCACGGCATTGAACACTTTTATTCATGAGATTTTCAGTGTGTGGAAACATGCTCTGTTGGCCATCCTGTCATGTGTGATATAACAGCTAGCCAATGTCTTTTTTCCTAGCTTTAGTTCTGTAAGCCTTTTTGGTTTTGCTGAGGCAACACAGAATTATTGCTATTGGGTTTAGTTCTGAAGTAAATCTTCACGTTTAATGGATCATTTGCATGGCATCTCTGCACAAGGGCTGGAACTGGTGCAGCCCTAATGCAACCTATTACCCCTTCCATCCTAACACAGTATCTAAAGGAGAAAAAAAGGTGTCATTCAGATCCTTGGCTTTTTAAATAATTTTCTGCTAGAGCTATGAGGTCCAGCTGTTTTCTAGCACTTACCTTTTCTTAATATAATTAGAAGTTTAGACACAGGTTTACTTCACAAAACCAAATCCCAGATCTTGACACAAAGGCAGCCCAGGATTGGCAGACATACTGCTGCTTGCAGTAGCCAAGCTTTTAATTTATTAATCTTCTGACAGTGCTGCAATGAGAATTGAACCTTTTAAATAGTTCCTTACTATTTTCAAAGTACTCTAAAGCACTTTCTAGAAAAGCTGAGAGTCGATACTGCTTGGCATCGTGGCTGTAGGCAAAACTAACAGCTCTTACTCTGTCAGCAGCTGTTCAAATGCCACGACAAATGGAAATGGCAGAACTTCGGGGTTTTTTTGGAGGAAGTGTCCTCTGGCCAGGCCACCAGCATACTCTCCTTGTCTTTTTTTTTTCTTTTTTTTTTTTTTTTTTTTTTTCCAGAGCATGCAGCAAAATTTTGCTGTAGCCATTTGTTTGTAGAGCTTTCTTGCTTTGAAAGCACTTGAAACTGTTGCAGTGCCTCTCTGAGCAGGGCAGTTGTTTGGGATTGCCCCATGTGCCTCCTTTGGGGCATTTTACGGAGGGGAGTGCTGTTATTACCCTGCCCTTCCTTAGTGTGGCCTTCATTAGGATAAAGCTTAATTTCAGTCTGACTGATGGCTTGTGTGGCACTTCAGATAGGTGATAGGTTTGACTTCATTGCTTCGAGCATTGCAGCCCATTTTGGTTCACAGGGGGCAACAGCACAGAGCTGTTGCCACTTGGTTTTCCTGTGCATAGAGAGTGTTTGGCTCCAGGACGCTTGGGTTGATCTCCTCCTGCGCTTGGAGTCATGTTCTTCATGTTCTGGGAATTCTTTGATTCCCAGGAGACTTAGTGTACCAGTGCATCCTCTGCCGTGGCCTGCCCGGGTACTTTCAGCGCTCCTGAAAGTCACCTTTTTTCCATTCATTTTGATACTCTGGGGCTGCGAAGGCGCCAGTATACAGAACTTGATCAGGTGTAATTTGCACCAAGTTCTGTATATTTGTAAAACGCACCCCAGATATTTGAAGCCTCCCGTAAGCCAAAGTGATGATGGCATGCAGCAAATGTGGATCTTGGAGGAAGAAGTTCTGGGGGGGTGCCAGCACAGAGGTGCGTACTGCTACGTAAACCTCCTGTCCACCTGACCTGCAAGCACATGCTGGTTTGCAGAGCTACACCAGGGTAGGGATATCTGTGGGTGGACAGTTGACACCTTGTCCCTTGAGATGTGTTTATGGGTTTTTCTTCGAGCACGGGGAGGCATCTGACCCTGCCTAAGCCTTTTGCTGTGTTCGGGCAGCTGCTGGAGATGTTTGGGGCTGTCAGTCTCCTCCAAAGGCTTTCTGGTGGTGGGGTGGCTGTTGGACATGGGAGCTGTAACTCTGTCTCTGCTGTCAAGTCAGTGTGTAGCCTTGAGGCAGACTGTTTAATCTCAGCTTGATCTCCTCTGAAGATCTGACCTTATTTCCCTACTGTATAATTTTTACAGCCACATGAGGACTGAAGATTAATTAGTTAATGTCTGTGAAACGCTTTGAGTGAATTATTTAAGGGTGAAGTATTATCGTAATTCCCTAGGGAAGTGTCACCATGTTTAATGTGTGTACTGGCATCTGTCCTTCCTCGAAACTTATAACATATAAAATTCTGTTTTGGTTCCTCTGATTTCCATATCTTCATTACTCATTTTTCCCTAGTTTGGAACTCACTTTTTCATTTGATTTGAATTAGAAACATACCTTATACATTGCAATGGTATGTAAAGTTACTTTCAGCTTTTGGATATGTTACTAGTTTCAGCAGTATTTCTGGGAAATACTACCATAACCACTCCAGTCTATAGAATCGAGGGACTGGTCTAATTCCTCTGTGTAATTTTCACTGCATGTACTTTTCTAGAATGACTGTATCTTTTACATTCATTTTCATCCTGATACATCTGCACAGAGGGAGACTGTAATGACTCTCAGCAGTGAAGAGAATGTTCAGAAGGGCGCTTACCTTTGTTCCCCATATTGGCTAAGGAAATATTCAGAAAAATGCACACACAC
Organism: Pandion haliaetus; assembly: GCA_013401275.1. Classification (NCBI taxonomy): domain Eukaryota; kingdom Metazoa; phylum Chordata; class Aves; order Accipitriformes; family Pandionidae; genus Pandion; species Pandion haliaetus. The sequence goes on along the minus strand of VYZV01006000.1, from coordinate 757,680 downwards.
GTGCACACGTGCAATGTTTCTTTGGCGAGGTAGCCATTACAGTGTGAGATGGAGAGCTGGCATTCTTGTCTCTGCCTCTGAGATAAACTGCTTTATATATTTTGACTTCAAGTTTTCTGTCTTCTCCTGTGCAGAGTTTATCCTGTGACTTTTGTAGTGCTTCTTACTCCTTAATTTCTTGCTCCTTCTGATCCCTAATGCTGTCATCAGCTGTTGTTTAGTGGAAAGCCAGCAAATACGTGAACTAATAATCTTTCCTTCTGTCTGAAGTTTTTTCTCCACGGATCTTTAGAAGGCAATTTTTTTCCTGTAAATCAATGTGGCAGAAATCACATAGCCTTCATTTTGCTGGTTGCATGCAAGGCCATTTGGTATTTTTAAAGCTTTCCCACTTCTTGTTAATAATCTGTCCTACCGTCCAAATATGTATTCTGTGCATGTCCACTCCAATGACTTATTATACATCTTGCTTTCAGAAGAAACCCTGTAGTTGCTGTCAAATATCTGGCCTTTTAGGTGGTTCAGGAACCCTGAGGCAATGACTGGGCAAATCTCTCTGTAGTCCAAGGCAAGCCTTGCTGGGGGCCAGAGCAGAAGGACAACAGAGGACAAAGCCAGACATGCTTCCCCTCCTTCTCGCCTGCCCCGGATGTGTATGGGAAGGGTGGGATTAGCCTGGTAGTACAACCAGCAGCACCTGAGTTTTTGTTAGGGTTGCTGGAAGGCACAGGAGCTGTGCCTGCACACAGTGGTGTTTTCCCATCTGCTGTCTGCAGGCTGTTGTGAGAGGCTCCCAAGGGAAGAATTGCAAGTTCTCGATTTGCTCTTCGTCTTTTGGCCTTGGCACCAACACAGGGACTGTATTTGATGTGAAAACTGCTTTTCTACACTGCAGCTTGTCACATAAATGGTGGTTTAGGCCTAGAATGGATTAAATAAGACTCCACTCCAGCCCCTGTATATTGTGTTTATAGATAACTATTTGTTGATCCATATGGGAATTGCTTTCCATTTTTAGCATCTCTATAAAAATCCATGCTATATATAAATACGTAGCCTTTATAAGGACATGAAACTTCTTCCCGCAATGCTGACACATTTACAGAAGCAGTACAATGACAAGGGGGTACGACAACACAAAAATCCAACATTCAGCGTCCTGAAGGCCTGCCTTCTGACACAAAGTGCAGTCATTCTCACATAGGCCAATTTTTTAATCTCCCAATATACTTTTGAATACTTTGGGGAGGTCTGGAATGACCTAGCAATCTAGGTAACTGCCTCATGATTAGAAGTAATGGGGAGGCAGATGCTAGCCATTACAGAAGTGTCAATAGAGAAGCATTTGTCTGTATCGCTCACCCTGAAGTTAACATGCACAGACAAAATTATTGCTTAATTTCATCTGATAGTGTTGAGAGAAAAACTTGTGTCAGAGGGGAAGGCTTTCCAGTGCTGGTCCTGTGAGATATGTGCCAGTCCTTCTTTCCTGTCTTCTCTTCATGAAAGCTGCTCACAAGCTGGCCAGGGGTTTGCAGTTACGTGGGAGCTGAAGCATGCTGGACTCTGAACTCAGTGTTAATTTTTGCATTGTAGAAGTGCCTGGGAGCTCTCCTGAGTCTAGGACTCTGAGTAGTAGAAGCAGGCAATGAAAAGGCCATGTGTGTCCCACGCAGTTTAGTCTCAGAGTAAGAGAGGGCCAACAAATACAAGACCATGATCAGGCCGGCAGGGAAAAGTGAGCTATCATATCGCCCAGCAGTGCCTCAACACTAGCCCAGCCTCTGTCAGTGCATCATCCATCACGCCATGGACTCTCTGCTGACACTGGAGAAGGGATGACTTTCAGTATTATTATTTCTGCAGGGCTGTCTCAAGACTGGTGAAGACTGCTCTTTCATAGCTATACCTCCCCAGTATAAGCATGACTGCAAACAGTGGCTTGCACTTGATCAGCCTTCTGGAAATCATTGGATGTGTTCTCATTTGTAAACGGAGTGAACTGTAACTTTGTGTAACTCCTAAACTTGCTTTTTTGCATAGTTACATAAAATACAAATATCCTGAGATAAAAATGAGTGGTTTGGTGTAATCGGTTTCCATAAATATTTCATTGGTGTAATTACCTGCTACTTTAAATTATTTTCTTGCTTGCCTTGTGCCTGATAAAAATATGAAATCTAATTCATTTCTGGAGCGTCAGTTTGAAATAAGTATGTGGATGTATTTGTAAAGCCTATTAAAAAAAAGAGGGAAAAAAATAAAGTCATGCAGGAAAAAAAAAATCCATTCATTTTCAGCAACATGAGATGAAATCGAAAAATACCCTTCCAAATTAGTGAAAATCTCAGCAGTTTACTTGATTAAGAAGGTATTTTGAAATGTAAGTTGTTGGAACATATAGAAAGAGAACAAGTCAGGTCTGAATACCTCTCCCATTTTTTCCCCTTTCTAGTTTTAAAGATTTGTGCTAGAGAGCTGATACGTAATACTGCAGCAGGTCTGAAAAATCTCTCTTAAACCCCTGTAAAAACTTCTGTGATTCTTTTGGATTTAGGGATTTATGGATTTAGTTGTCTTTTTTTTTTACATTTTGTTTTTGCTTTTTTTCCCCCATCAGCTAATTTCCTTTGTTTTTTCAGTAAATGATGGAGCATGCTGTAAAGTCAAGATTTTTCTTAACGATTTTAATGATATAAACTACATCAGAGAGATTTCTTCAGTGTTTTACTTCTGTCTGGAGGACTGAACTGCAGCATGTGTACGAGTTCTTTGTCCTTTGTCCAATTTTTTGAGGTCTTTCTCCTTTTAATTAGGCTATCTTTTTTATTCTCACATCCACACCAAAAAAACAGCTGATGTCAGCAGGCTCAGATCACCATGGAGATCTTCCTAAAGTAAAATCTGATATTAGTTACTATTGGCCACTAACAAAGGATTATGGATCAACAAAAGCCAGCTCCCTGAAATCCCAAATCCTCTTGGGTATTTCATACCTCATAGAAAGAAGCTGCAAGTTTATGGCCCGATCCGTGATAAAACCCAACCCTGCAGCTCCCTCTGGAATTGCATGGGTCTTGTTTTCCCAGGATGCCCATGTCTGCACTCTGGGAATAAGTAAGCCATTGCAGAGGATGAAGCAATACCTGTATGAGTACATCACTTACTAAACTTGCATGAAAACAAGAGATTCTTACGTTGTAAAGGTAGCAAAGAGAGGCTGGGTGTATTAACCTTGAATTTCACCAAGGTGATTTTGCCACTAAGAGCAAATACTGCCATGTAATGAGAGAATAATTGACACAAAAAATGCATATATTTGGGTCTGAATGCAGGCTGCTGCAGTGAGTTGTTATTTGCTTACACTGAGCAGGGTTGCTTTGTATGTCAAGGCTCTCTAGCACAAGTACCCAGTGGGTGGCAGTGTACTAGCTTTGCTAGCTTTGGATGAGGCATGTTCTTGTTATTTATTTATTTATTTATTTTTTTAATTCTCCAGCTAGTTTCCATGGTGATGACTGCAGCTTTGATGCCTGTGCAAAAGTGGAGAAGGAAATAAGAGGGCGATATTGCATTAAACTAGGAGTTGAGTAACCCATGGAAGTCACAGTGGTCACAGCAAACAGCAAGTTCTACCAGTGAGAAAGTAGTAGACACAGAAATCATGGATGCCTGAAGAGCAGCTTCAGTCAAGCTGTTTTGGTGGAGTGGTGTAAATGCAGCTATAAACCTGAAGGATTTGGTGGGGGGAAAACAAGGCAAATTTGTCATGTATTTACATTAGCTGAACTAGGCTCACTGCTAGAGTTTTTAGAAGATTTTTGCATTTTATGGGTAAAGTTGTGATAAAAATAATAACAACACACAGTAAAATTGAATGTGGATTCCCCTGCTAGTAAAGTGATACATCTAACTAATATTGTGGATTTAAATGCCAGGTCAGAGAAGAAGCATTGTTTTTTATGAACTCATTCAAGTTTTGCATAGAAACAATTTTACTTTCTGGTGAAAGAAATAGTTGTCAGGCTTGAAATTTGGATTTGTTAAAACTATGTCTAAAATTCTCTTTTGCACACATTGTGCCTCCTCTGCAGCAGTAACCTCCAAATTACACAACAGAGGTCCTGAAATTCATGCACTGCAGTAATTGTCAATACTGTTGACTTTGCGCCGTAATCGTTTGTGACTGCTATGAGACGTGGCTGAATTTAATGCCCACAATCTATAGCTTATCAGCGTAGATTGATCCAATCTATTTTGTGTAAAAGCTGCTGATCAAGTAGTGCTACAGGTCTGTTTCTCAGACCTGCCGCTTCCTCGCTGCTTCAATTCAATCAACTTGTCCCACTTAGCTTGAGCAGAGTCTGTCAGATGGAGAGGGGTCTGCCGGCTCTCATGAGGGGCCAGAAGCTAAAGTCCTAACACACACTGCACCATCTGGAGCTCTGAAACCATGGTATTTGCTTGAAATTTAACTGTGTATCAAAGTCTTTTGTCTGTTTTAAAAAGAAAAAAAAAAACAGGGGGGGATGCCCAGGGGGATGCTTAACCAGTGCAGCTTGTGGGAGTGTACATGTGGATCACAATGGTCTTTCTCCAGGCTTCCCTGGGCTTCTAGTAAAACTGCATCCCCACTCCATCATTGGTGATGTCCTATGTTTTCCCAGTTTTTCTGTCTCCCTCCATCATCTCTCATCACCTTTGCCCTCAGGCTCCTTGACCAGCACCCAGATGCCAGCAGAAGTCTCCCTACACACAGTTTGATCCTGCCTTACTGAGGATCTCACGAGCCCCTAAAGTGATTCTTCCCTAATATTGCTAAGCTCACCTTCAGACTCCTTCCTGCCTTACACAGCAGATCTGCAACATGTCTGCGTTTCCTCCAAATTGTGCTCAATATGCAGCCTCAGGTGGTACAGTGGGAAGACTTGAGCATACCTCACTTCTGTGGTGGTTGGATTTAAAGCTTCATGTCTGATGTTGATTATTTGGTTTTGAGGTGTAGATATATGTAGTAGGAATTCCGAAACCGTTGTTGGAAAGAGAGACAGTTGCCTCTCTGACTGCTAGAGGGGTAACATGAATGACAAACCTTGTTCGCAGAAATTGCTGTGTGTTACTGTTTCTTGGTGTTCAGTGTGGTTTTCTAAAGGATCGAACAGGAGGAAAATCAGCCTTTCTGCAGCTCTGGGTGCATGAGTATGCGCAGGAGGTATGCTAGAGCCTTAGCAAATGGCAGGTTTGAGCAAGAGATGAAAAGACGGTAACCAAAGAGATTGCTGGATTTCCTTTTTCTTTTCTGTGGTTGCCCAGTCTCTGGATATACCTTTCTCTCTCGTTCTCAGTGTACACACTTCTTTAATGAAAGATGATCAGATGCATTAGTCATATGCTTCCTGGTCCTCAAAGCAGCTCTTCTGTATGGGGGACGCTTGGGCATTGCTGACTATGACTCTTAAACAAGTGATCCTTATATCAAAGGGTGGCCAGACAAGATTAAATAAAATTTCCCTCTGTTTAATACAGAGTATCTGAGGATATTTTTCCTCTGTAGAGTTAAGTTACATTTCAGGGAAATGACTTGGTCCAATTGACTTCATGGGCATGAAACCTTCATTGTCATTGTGGAAAATCAGCTCACTCATAGGAGTTGTTTTCTGGATTGGCATAGGTTCTTGAAAGCTGTTTGAAGGATGCTAAATATATTGCAGCCAAGGAAAGCTGACAAGGATTGTAGCTGCCAAATTTCTAATAGCAACTTCATAATTTCATTGCATTTTGAGCAACGAAGAGGAGAAAAATACTGTTAACTTTGCAAAACCTGTTTTTCTGTGTTTTTCAGGGCGTGGTAACAATCCTTACTAAACTGAGTATAAGTCAGCAAAAAGATAACCTGCTTTCACCAAAAATTAAAGCTATGTATCCCTACCAGTATAAAATTGGTGCATGACTTTCCTTGTTGAAATACATCATCCTTCTCCAAACGAATTAGACAGACTGAGTCTCAAGACTTGAGGATTAACTGAGGGCTTAATTAAAACATCATCAACATTGTCCCTGCAGAATCAAAATCCTGACACTCTGGTTACTGAACTATATTTGAGCCTTAATTTTAAATGACTGACTTTAAAGGGATCATCACTTAGAAACTTAAGTATGGCTTTCTTTTCAGAATTGTTGCCTCGCATGTGTTTGCAGATCAAAATAATTCTCACCGTTTTATTAGTGCTGTGATCCCATTTTCAGGTTACTACAATGCATATAGAGTTTTGTCAAGTCGATACTTACTCTCTTGGCTTTCAAAATGCAGTATTAATAGTTGAACAAAATCTTTCAGATTTGCAGCATTCATCTTCCCCAGAGGTCCATGTTTCCCAGAAGGCTGAGGACTGATATCAGTTTGGCCCTAGCCTGTCAAATAAGCCTAGGAAATACATACCAATTTCAAATGCTAAGCTTCAACAGGAAGTCTTCTTTTTCAGTCTTGGCAAGGAACACTTAAGTCAATACAAATTTAAAATTAAAAATACCAAAGAAGTCCAACAAGTTCAGGCATTTGGTTGTAAAGAAAAGAAAGCTCAGATGTCTAGGGTTATGATCAGGTTTCCAACCCGGGGACAAGAAATTATAAGTTCTTGTCATATTATGCTTGTTTGGCCTATCTTGTTTGTTGTATATTTGTGTAGCAGAAGATACCACAGCAATTGGTGTTCAGTGCATCTTTTGGCACTCTGTGGTAGAGTTTGGCTGCTGGTAGCTAAACCAGGGCTTTTGCATAACATGTATGTGCTGTGCAAGGGGAGTGTTAAGAAAGATTTCTATATGATTTTTTGGTACGTGAAATGCATGAAAAAGAGTATGCATTAAATGATAGAAAATATTTTATTTTCAAAAGGCTGCGATGAATTACGAATAAGCTTAAGTTTGCATATTTTAAGGGTTAAGGAGAACTTGTCTCAGTCCTTGATTTTCTTCCTGAATTGAAACTACATCGAGGTACTTCATGACATGGTTTAGGTGGCATGGTTGATGGTTGGACTCGATGATCTTAAAGGTCTTTTCCAACCTAAATGATTCTATGATTCTATGTTTTTATAGCAGGTGGTGAGAGCCTGACTCTTCTAGGAGATTTAAAATCAATTTTTTTAGTTAACCAACTCAGCTTCCCTGAATTTGTAGGAACCCAATCCTGATACTGCCTTTGACCTTTCCACGTTCTTCATCTGGCACATTAAACAGTTTGTGGCCAGGCCTGTGCCACTAAATGTGTGTCATTTGTTTAGAGGTTTTGCTGTGGTGAGTAATAGTGGAGGCAGGATATATTTTGTGGGCTTTTGCAGGCAAAATGCCTTATTTCATGGTTATCTGCAATTTCAGGAGGCTGGATTTGACGTAGATGGTGGCCTTTAGCTTGATGTTCCTCAAATGATTATGCAGAGATGTGACTATCTTGACTTGCAGTCTAATGGTCTGGGATCGCAAGTGTTATTTTCTATCAGTTCTGTAATTGCCTGGGTATATTCTGTGTCTGCAGTCTGAAATCATATATTCAAAATAAATCAAATGCATTTGTAGTAGCTTCTTTCTTCGTGACTTGTGGTTAGGGCTATTTTATGAGCTGTACCAATCTAGTGATTATAATAAAAAGACTTTAAGAAAATAATGACTGTACCACATCCTAGGAGTGAATGGCTGAAACTTGAAAGTCAAGTTAAGAATGCCTTATAAAACTGCTCTCAGTTCACCTCTCACTCAAACGTGAGTAAATTGGGTATAGTGCCACTCAAGTCAGTGGTTTAGAAGGAGTGTAAATGATAGGAGTATGTGGTCCAGTATTTCAGGAGATGCCAGTTTAAGGGGTTCAGCTACTTCACATAGTCCCAGATTCAGATCTCTGAATGTCACTTTAGGATTCTTCCATGTTTTGGATATAACACTTCCCAGTCACTTGCAATTTAAGCAGAACTCCTAGGCACAGACTACTTAGCCAACATGACCTATCCATGACTTTTAGAAAATTCAAAAGGGCAAATCTTCTGTCTAAATGTCAACATTGAATCTACTTGATTTTCTGCAGTAAAAGCATGTGCGAATGTAAATGAAATGCGCATCAGAGCAGGTTTACCAGTTCGCTGACCAGATTAAAGATTGCAAGAAATTTCAAGTAGTTCTTGGTCAGTAAGGATTTTCTCCCCTTCCAGCCTGAGTAAAAGTTTCCCTCCAGGGAGTCATGCGACCACTTTGATGGCTGCACATTGAAATTATTTACCAAACATTGGTCTTATTTTTTTTGTTTGGCATCAGCCTGAAGCCACCCAAACAACAGATTGGTGACAGAACTGAAGACCAGCTATGTAAAGTAACATCTTAGCTGGCTATTTTAGTCCCACAAGCCTGCTAACCGCAAGTGAAAAAGCACAAACAATGCCTATGTTCATGTCCTGGCTATGCATGCAAGTGAAAGATTTCCTCATGGCTTTTACATTAATGTGCTCTAAACTGCTAAGTCAGAGCTCTTATTTTCCCCTTGAGCTGGCAACACAGGCCAGCTCCCTTTAATCCACACATTAAGCACACATTTTAAAGTGTGTTGTTTTTGGAAAGATGTTTAGTGACTTCCCTTTTGAATCCAGACATAGAGGTCTCGTTCTAGAATTGATGGCCTGGCCTGTACTCGAGTGAACTGTTCTGTCTCTAGGCTTTGTGAAAGACTAAGTCTGTGAGTTCAGGGATCGCCTTTCGAAATGGGGCCTCGTAAAAGGCAAGGTGAAAGGAAGGGCAGCTTGAAGGGGAAAAAAAATGATGAACCTCAGGAGTTTGGTTTGGCAAGAAACAGTGCAAGTTCGTTGTGCTTTAAAAACTTTTACTGGACTCTCCCCTGTTTTAATTACATCTTATTTTTATTACTTTCATCATGTATTAATATATAAAGCATATGGATGTGGCACTGTATAAGTGTGACTTAGTTCCTCCAACCTTAATTTCTCTCACACATCCAATCTGACACACATCCAACCAGAGGTATCAGAGGAGTGATGTCCTTGTGGCTTTCCTCACTTTGGCCTGCTGGGCTTATGGTGGTACCCAGCATGGACGGCTCCATACTTGCCATACAGGGTGCAAGATTAACAGAGCAAAACCACAGCTTTACTCTCCTGAATACTTACAGTCAATGCAATTACCCAGCCAACACTTGCACCTCTCCTTAATGTGTTATGCCGCATGCAGAAGGGATCCCTTTTTCATGGGCTGGGGGTGGCAGCTGGGTAGAGCGTGTACCAGTGGTGGTGGTGGCCCCTGTGGTCCATTGTAGGGACCAACACAATGTTTTTGTGTCTCATCTAGGCAAAAAAGTTGAGTTGTGCTGTAAGGACTTACCTTGGCCATTGCTTATAGTCCTTCCAAGGCTACTGCACTTGTTGTGTGCTGGCAGTCATTCTTTTCTACTTGTGACTCATATAATTATGATTGCAGCTGGATTTGCTGCTGTATCTCATTACTGTTTCCTGTGAGAACATTTCTCAGTGAAGCAGTTTATTTCATTTTACATGTCTGGAAAAATGACTTGGTTTCTTCAGCATTTCAGTGGACTGAATTGTTAGCATTCTTTGAAGGCCTTTCTTATTGGGGTCAGCAATTGTTAGAAACAAGTTTCATACTGTCTTAGGAATAAACATTTTGGATATTTCATATAAAGGCTTCCTGTATTTGCAGTTTAAAAAAAAAAAACAATAAATCTCTCTGTAGGCAAGGCAAATGCTAAGACATTTTGCTTGCAGTCTGCTGATGGCCCTTGCAAACATTAAAAGTATTGCTGTTTCCACTTGATTGATCAAGTGAGTTGCAATGAAATTTAATTTTGCTATGTCATTTAAAATAGTTCAGTAGAGTCAGAATACCTATTATGATACAGCCCCATTGCGCATATTTTTGTGCTTTTGGATATGTGTATAATCTCAGAGACTCATCTTTAGTGAGAAGCTGGTACCTGACTGTAGGCTGTACTTGGAAGGGTGTATCTACCATATTTATGGCATGCACCAATTATTTCCTTTCTATCCAGTCATTTTTCAAGGCATAAATATCTTACCTTCATCCAGTGCAGGCATGTGAAATCAAAACACCCCTTCCAATCTTTCAAATTCCTTAAAATAAAGAAAATTTTAAGTTCGATCCAGATGTTTGAAGACATACTCAGACACAAAAAGTATGTGGGAGAAGACTTGTAGATGTATAGTTAACTATAATTAGTAAGCCAGGGAAATACAGTTAGAATCACTTGAGTCCAGAAGGGAGATATCTGGGTTCAAATGAAATGTTTTTCTCCAAGTCTCATTCATTTCTTGAGCCAATGCCAAGTGTCTGAATTTAAAATTCAGTGTCATCCTTGCATTGCAGTTATGTCAGACTTGCTTTTTCAATATGTAGGTGAATAAGTAAAACACCAAAATAAATATACATGAGTATATATTAGCAACATGAGTAGCTAGACAAAATTCACTTATCACAGACATGAGAACAAATTGCTGATGGAGTCAGGTGTATTTTATTGTAATTCAGCTTATTTGCAAGTGTGTTCCAAGTTCTACTTTTGGGATGTCTTTTTACATCTGTTAATTGCAGAATTCTGGATAACTAAAGGTGACGGTTCTAGAAGAGAAATAGTGGAGTATCCAATCCCTAGCAATTAGGTTAACTTTAAAATTTCTTAGTTTGTTCTACAAGTTCAAAAACAGACTGTCTTGATTTTGGAGGGAGGGAGGGTACTGTAGCAATACTGTGTTTATGCCAGCGGTAATAGTTAAGCACTGCAAATTAATGAGAGCTGCCCAAAGGAGAGAGAATTGGGGACTACGTGTCCCTCCAGGCATGTTGCCATCGCACTGCTGCTTCCACCTAGGCCAGCTGTTGAACCACACCATACATTAGATGAGGTATTGGCCATCTATTGAGGTTAGCAAATCTGAGGAATTTGCTCTGAGTCTAAACATGAAGCAGCAAAAAGTGAATACCCTTGCACTGAATTTTGAGGCTTAGCTGCATGTTTTCCTTGAAGTCAGATACCAAAAAACACCCCTAAAGTCATCTTCATAGGAGGGAAAGCTTTATGTTGAGCCACATGGGTCGATCTAGCCATTCCAGTAAAGTAAGTGTCTCGCTTGCATCTGTATCATGAATAACAGGGACTTTATTAGCCGCTCTTTTTCCCCTGAACCAGCCAAATTTTCATTCCTACTAAGAAGGCACTATTGAATTCTTCAGAGAAGCCCCCGTAAAAGGTCTCGGAATCATTAGCTAACAGTGATGTTTGCTTGTCGCTTCCCTTCTCCTTACTCTCTCCACTTTCAACTGGAGGTCCTGGCCAGCCAGGTTTATAATCAATGCGGTTCTGCATGTTTCCAGCTGCTTACAGTGGTGTTTCAGTCTCTTATTACTGCACAGTGACCACCAAATTCTCCTAACTTCCTCGGTCTAGGCTCTTCGTGGGAGAGCTTACAGGGCTGGAGCAAAGGCCACTGGAAATGGTGCAACTCAACGCAGTTATTGCTGGGGTGCGTGGACTGGGTCGTGCTGAAGCACTGGGGATCTCTTCATACTCTTCTCTGTTTTGCTGCAGATCTGCTGTCAACAATTCAGCTTTCTATAGGGAGCCACAACCCTGCCTATATTGATTTTTCTAAACACTTGCTCTGTTTTAGTGCCCTTGAAGGGACTATATGTCTTTTTAATTAAAAATAAAGTAAATATCTAACGAGTGATGAGGGGTGCAGTGGGCAGAAAACCAACTGCATATTGACTTTTTGTTCTGGAGGTGGATTCATAGAAACAGCTTATGAGGGACTCCAGGACATGAAAGTTTTTTAACCTTCCTGGTTATCTCATATGGTGACCTCATGGGAAACATACTGGCATGGCTTGGAAATACAACTGATCATTTACTTTAGACTCTGGAAAATTCAAGAAGTTAAATTCACGTGATAGGTTTTTTTAAAGGCCTCAAGACAGTCTTCGTTGATAGTGTGATTTCATCCATGAAATTTCTGCACTTCCACTGCTGTGCATCTGGCTGCATGTTTGTGGGCCATGATCTTCCATCTCACCAGTGTGATGTGTGTAGTCCCAGTGAAGGGAGTATGTGTTTAAGGCACTGGGATGGAGGGCACAGTACTGGCATGAGATATGTTCTTAGGAAAGCTTTGTGGAAGTCCTCAGTATACTAATACATTACACTTCTGTTAGTATTGTTGTTGGTAATTTTTCATCCTTTTTCAAAAGACTACTTAGAGTATGTTTATGTACCAGTAGATATTTAAAAATACTGCTAGAAAACTGGAGTTTGGATTCATGGCACATTAGTAAGCTGTTCCAAGTTAGAAGTATATGCATAGATGGATACCCCAGGGTGTCTCATAAGCAATTAATTCACAACTGTCTTCTACGTAATTCAGTTGCATAGCAGTAAGGCCAGTTGAAGCAACTGAAGCAAGCATGTAACACCACTGAAATGCTGGTTCATCAGTTGATTGTAAACTTTTTGTGCAGGTATGTCAAGCTTCTATTTGCACACCACCACCCCCACCCCAACAATCCCCCACCAAAAATCCTCGGTGGCACTTGTTTAGAGACTTGGAGGCATGAAGGAGGTGAAGAAGAAGAGGGGTTTCTCTGCCTCATTCTGCATGCCTTGTGTTTGGTTCATCATGGGCGTCAGCGAAATAATAGAATGAAAAGGAAAATAAACCCAACAAATAATCAGTAAATCTCAGTGTACTCAGGAGAGAGTATTCTTATTTCAGACAAGGTTATTGAAGAATGTAGAAAAACAGTAACTTTCTGGGGATCACCCAGGTGGTCAGGGCAGAGCTTGGAGCAAAGGCCTGCTCTGCAGAGGTCCACTCTTACATGCTGCTCACTGGACCACCATGAAAAAGGAAAGGGAAAAGTGGAATTGCACTTTTAACATTTCCATAGTAAGTATTGATTAGAATTGCTCTTAGAATTTTAAGGCAATAAATCTTATTTGACAGTTTTGTTGGATTGTAGTGGGAGATGGATGGGAAGGAGGATGCAAACAATTGATTGCTTCATCTAACTAGGCAAGAGCAGGAGACATGAATTTACAGGAAGGATAGTGAAGCTGTTTGGGCCAGCTAAGGTTCTGAGAAAATAATCTCAGAATTTTCACGTGGAAGAACATCTCTGGCCTTTTGCTGTAGAAGAAATGAGACAACTTCCAGGGCAAGCTATGAGGTTTACAACACCACATTGTGCTGGTCTGGCCGGTTGGTGTGGTGGGCTGCAGTAACTCAGCTGTTCTCTGGGTTGGATGTAAATTGCAAGACAAAGGAAATCTTAATTTCTGTGGTTTAAATAGTGATTTAAAGAACCATTCCTAAAGTGGATCAATAACGTAATCTGTTTCAGGTAAATAGGTAGAGGTGAGCAAAAACATCCAGGGAAGTACACATCTCTTTCTCAATGCCCTTAACATCTCAGTGGGCCCAGGCAGATTGAGCATGCTTTGTGCTTACTGAGTTTGTGTAGTGTTTTCTCTTTGCTGTTCTTTGTTTGGAGACCATTGCCTTTAAGGCTGATTTACCAGAGCAACAGTGCATTGATGCACACATAAGCCTATTTTACAAGGGTAGAAACCAGAAATCTCAGATTACACAGAAAAGGGGAAATTTTTTAAATTCCTTCTGCTCCCGCCCCCCAAAATTTTGTAGGATGGGAAGTTTTGTACTGGTCTATTGATAAGAATTGCCTTTTTAATTCTGGCTCTGGATCTAATTACCTGATTGAGACAGTATTGTTGTCTGTGCTGCATGCCATCTCCTACATCTCCTCAAACTTATGGTCCAGTGGGTACCAACACAGAGCTGAAGTGAATATTATATTTTTTTGTTGTTGTTGCAAACTATGCTGCTGGGCTGTCCACAGCCACATGCAGGCATCTTCTAAGAGGAATGCCAAATTATGGATAAAAACCATCCTTTACCACCGGCAACACCGAATGACTTTTTTTTCTCTGATACTGCTTTTGTCTTTGCTGTCTTCTGTGGCATGTAATGCCATCCTGTACTCTCGCCTTATGAACACTGGCTTGTGGAATAGCAGTATTTGTCACAAAATAATGAAGCACAGCCTTCATGAATGTGTTTTTTTGGCAAGACTCTTGGCAGCAGTCTGAGTGGGAGCTGGCCTTGCTAAAACTCAGTTTATGACAGAATATTCTCTTTGAAGCATAGCTACTGTAGCATTTGGTATTCAGTGGCTCTCGGCACAGTACATCTAAAGGAGTTCATCCAATATTGATGGTCTTCCAGTAAAATCAGGAGGAAAAAAAAAATCCCATTTCTTAAAGCTCCTATTTTTAACTTATCTTCTTGTTCCCTGATCTTGGTCTTGAAAGGTCAGAAGTCTGAAGCCTTAGTAGGGTAAAACACAGCATTAAAGATCTATGCTCTTGTTTTCTGTAGATGCAAGTTAATGTTTTCTCTGACTTGCAGCCTTACGGAGGAAAGAATGAGCCTGTTTCTTGAGAGCATTGCTGCATATTGTAAATCAGTATAATACTATAGTGTCTGAAAGTTTCTTCAAGGCTGTTTTAGATCTGTCTTATATTAGAGAATGTTGGCACCCAAAAGCATGACTGTGCTGCTGTGTTTGTGGTTTTAAAAGGGGTAGTCCTGCATCTCTTTTGGCCACAAGTTCAGTTTCCTGATCTGACTGAGAATTAATCTCTTTGGTTTATTGCTGTTGTCTCTTGCACCACTGCTTTGTCATCCCTGCACAGTTGCAAATGCTGAGGCAAGGAAGGACCACAGGAAGCTGAAAGGTGCAAGGAAAGGGACTGATGCTTTTGGCAGCTGTGCTGTCCAGATCAGCTTAAGCTGGTTGAGGTTTTCACCCTTAAGCTATGCTCACGTGTCCACAGAGGATAAAATTGGTGCTTCTTAAAGAGTTACTGATCTCCAGGTGAGACCCTGTAACTAGCTGTGTGGGGCAGTGCCAGACTATTGCAAAAGAGATGTGGTTTAAGCTGAGCAGATTTATTTTGCATTTTCCAAGAGGCTATAACTTCTTGAGATGCAGTACCTTGCTGAACATACTTTGACCTGTGTGAGCAAAAGCAGTTGATAGAGGTGTTGGTAGTGTTACCAGTATTTGCTGATGCAGAACAGCTGCCTGAGTACCAGAGGCCTTAACCAGTGTTGCTGTCTGGTGTGAAGGTCTTGGATGTATGATCCTGGCCTGTGGAGGTACCCTGACACAACTGACTTTAAAGGCGCATTAGCGAGCTTCTTCGTAGTCTTTCTCATATGAAGTGGTACTAGCTATGCTGTATGTTTTTTGTGTATCTCCATGTTTATCTTTAAACCTATTAGAAGAGATTTTGCATGGTGTGTATGGGTAAGCCTTAAACTTTTTTCCATGTACAAACTCATCCTGGATATCTGAGATAACATGTTTATAATGAGAAAGCGCTGAAGCCATTCTTTGGCATTAGAGATTCATTCAGTGTTTGTGGCTGAGGCTAACAACAACAAAGTTGTAATGTTGCAGTGCAAACAAATATGGAAATAAGGCTACAGTTTACTTAAAATTCTCATATGCCACAGAGAGAATGAGTAAATGCGATTTCATTTCTGATATTCTTTATTAGTTTTTCATACACAGTGTGGTGTCGAAGCATTTGTATTTTAATTTATTTTATAGAAAAAACCTTCTTTCATAATCTCTCAGCTCCTTATGAATAGCAACCTCTGATCACAGAAGACTATTAATTCTTAATTATCTGCTGGTAATTTACTTGTGCACGAATTTAGCAATCCATTAGGTGGTGATTTATTTTTGAGAGAAATACGTAATGAAAAGTTTCAGGATTTGCTTTCCCTCACCCCCCCTTTGGCTTGCAGTGGAATTAGCTGATTGATTAGATTACAGGATTTATCCAAACCATGCTCTGTGTGTGAGAGATTGTAGTTAAGTACATTAAGAAAATCTGAAGCAAGACACAGATAAACGAAATAGTGTTTTTGATGGCAGTCTCTGAATTAGGTTAGTGGCTGAGAAATTGGAAGTTAAATTAACAAACACTAGAGGATTGGTCTAATTCAGGGATTTTTTTTCTTCCAATCTCTCTTGATTTATGGATGCCTAAAAGTTTTTGAGTGGAAATATAAATCCTGCACAGCAGAATAGCTTAGTAGCAGTGAGCTGGTTTTTTTCCGTACTATGGGACTACCTGGAGTAGGGACTGAAAACTTTGATCTTGCACTGTATTTTGGCACAACAGGGTGGGAAGGAAAGCAAGACCTGAACCTCTCACTGCCAATTCAGCTTGAGTTATTTGTCAAGCTGTGTCTTGCCATCCTCACTCATGCTGAATGCAAGTAGGGAAAAACTTAACTTGTTTTTCAAATAGTTTTCCAGAACTCAAGTGTGGGATTTCTCTAAAGCTCTCACCTCTGTCCCCGTGCTCCTTCTGTTGGGCATAACATAAGTCTCAATTTTCAAAAAGCACTAGAGCTTGCTTTCCTCTGTGCTAGGAGCTAAACATTTAATGGTGGGTGTCATTTGGCTGACTTGATATTACTCTTAAATTTGCAACCATGGTTCAGCAGCTGAGCTGTGGTAGCTGTCTGGGTATGCAGCTTTTGGTAATTTCATTTTCCGTCGCTTGCAGTGGACAGGGTGGGAAGTTAAACCCAGTTACTTCTGGTAACAGTTGTCTTTTCACACCTTATTCTGTGACTTAAAGGCATATAACATCACAGTTTATGCTTGAGGTACTGGAATGTTTTGGGACTTACTGGTTTTTCTGGTGGTTTCACGTGCACCAAATCAGGCCTCTTTACTGAGCAGTTCAGCTTAGAAGTTAATTAGTCATTAAAAGAGTTAGTTTCTATGTTAACTCAAGGTAGCTTTAGTGGGCTGTCTGGAAACAGACTGCTGTAATGTGATTTTTGCAGAGCGAGCCTGCTCTGTTTGGCTGCTGTTCTTGACAGCACAGAGCCGAGAGCAGGAGCTGCTTTTTCCTGCCAAATGCCCTGTTCTCGCGTGCTAGTTTGCTACTTTTAGCTCTACTTGAAGGAGTGACAGAGTCTACGGCACATTTGTCACGTCAAAGATTTTGTTAGTAATTGGCCTCAAGTCTGACAAGATAAATAACTCAGAGGAAGAAGAAGATGTCATTAAATAAGTATTGTTCACACTCTTCTGCTGTGCTGGACACAGTGGTCCCTAAGCAGAGTACACTGTAGCGCATCCTCAGTGATGACTGAAAATGGCAAAAGATACTTTATGCCCCACATAGGGAATACCTAGGGGTCTGTTCCCTGTGGGCTGCAGCTCTGCCTAATTAGCGTGGCTCGCACGTGATAGGGAATGGAAGACACCTTCCCAGTGACTGCTGTCCTTCATGCCACAGCTGGGAGGGCTGTGCCCTTGTCAGGCTTGTGCAGATCATCCCTCCACATTGCTGTGACCATCCATAACGCCTGTGGGCAGCAGGGCACAAATGGTTTCTCCAAAGATACCTGAACCAGAAAGAAGCAGAAACCAAGACCTGAAAAGCGTAAAAAAAGGCAGATCCAATATTTTTTGAGCAATCTTCTTTTAAGTGGGGTCTGTACTGTTTTAACAGCATTTCTGATAGTGGAGCAATAGAGATGTCATGAGCCTGAGGCAGTGCTGCTGGTCTGCACCCCTTGACGTGTGCGTGGTTGTGTCTTGCCCCAAGGTTGGGGAAAGCACAAGCATGAGACTGGTGAGGGAGGGTAGCGCTGGCAGAGGTTTCTTGGACCATTGCCTGTGGTTCATTTTCTCTCCCACCAGTGCTGCCAGAAACATTATCCAGCCCCACTGGTGGCAGCTGCATGCCCCTTAGAGAAGAGTTTCCAGGTGTCTGGCCAGAAAGACAGCTGAGATGCAGAAATTACAATTTCAGTAGTTTCTATGACTATGTTGTAGTTTGGGTAATTTGTAACCTCTCTTCTCACACCTAGCTATGGTGGCAGGACGCCCAGCAGTGGTCTGACACGATGGGCCATGTTGACGCTTGGCTTCATTGTCAGCGGCTGTGGGTGAGGAGCAATATGAGAGGGCAGCCAGGAGCAGGGTCCAGAGGTGCAGACACGGCGCTGAGCCCAGCCCTGTGGGAACTGTGCGCTGGAAGCGCGACTGGCTTGTTTCTCTATCCTTGGAGAGGCTGTTTATCGAGATAAATAATGGCATGGTAGTTTGGGAGAGGGCACTTAATCAGCTATTTCTCCTTAGTTACAGATGTCTTTTCTTCAAAGCCATGTACTCAGCAAAGCACACAGCCAGCGTAGCCGAAATAGCCACAGAACAGACATCCCAATTGATCACAAGGCTCCCAAACAAAGAGTCATTTGTTTCTGGAGACTGAGGAGGGTATTCAGTGAAAACCTGATGGCAGTACATTAGAAATTGCAGTTTATCTTTCAAGCATGCCTAGGGTTGCACAACATTAGCCCCGTATGCAATCTGCAAGCGTAGAACAGTAGCAGTTCTGTCTCACCTATCATTTTCTGGAGGTTGGTAACAGCAAATAACATATCTTACTTTGACAAAGGAAAGAATTTGACTGTGTATCAGTCTGGAGAACTCTTAATAAAATCTTTGAAAAGATCTGGCAATTTTTTCTTCTCTCAGGACTACGTGAAATGTAATGTGATTATTGATGTGTATCTTATGATGAGCATACAATGAAAAAGAGTTGGGGCTATTTTAAAGGGGCTTAATTGTCATTTGATGGTTTATAGAGAATTTCTGCAAAGCTCTTAAAAATTTGGGAATGCTTTAAAAAATGTTTAGGAATGGTCAGGTAGGAACCATAGCCCTTAAAGAAGAGAATTTCAGTGGGAGGCCCTGGCACGGTAATCCTGATTTTAAGTCAGATATTGCCCTCTGTATGTCCAGCTGTCTTTGGCTGTGTATCTTCCAAGGTAACTAACTCAACCCCCCACCCCAGGGATGATGCTGGGTTCTGCTGTTTACAAATGAATTGAGAGGTTTTTAAGGATGCGGAAGAAGCCTAAAATTTAGCCTGAACTAATATGCGCATGTTGGCCTTTGAGTTAACAAATTAAAGTTGGGAAAAGATCAAATTTTGTAACAAAGACATAATCTCCTCTGAGTTTGAAAAATTCCAGTGCAACATCCTAACTTGCAGTTTAAGGTCTGAAATGTACAGAAGATACCCTGCTTTTATAGGCAAATTCATTTCTATTCCAGTTTCAAACTCAAGGTGATTTACAGTCTGGTTTTGAAGGTGCTTAGCATAGGCCTAAGCAAAGTCTGTAAACTGGCAATGTGCGCTTTTGAGCTGTATAGCTCTGCAGAGCAATAAAGGAGAGAGGTATAAAGTGTATTTTTTCTGAGAAACAAATAAATGGTGGAATGAAATATTTCTGTTGATTACTATTTCACTTTGAAATGGATTAGGAAGAAACTGTGAATTATGTATTTTGATTCAATCCACTGCTGCTTAAAATATAATCTTGGTAGAGTTTGCAGTTAGTGCTGTGCATTTTAATTTTGTCTTTTTATTTTTCCAGAACTGAAACTTGATTGTATCCATGTACACAGGAATTGTATGTCTCAGTGTTGCATGTTTTCGTATACACCCTTGAAAGTTTAACCATCTTTGTAGCTTATTTGCATATTTGATTTCACTTAAGTTTTTGAGGCTGCTTTAAACTTTCTGTGAGGTGCCACACTCCGCTCCAACCACACAACCAAATGAGTGCAGGCATACGCCTCAATGATGGCCAGGCAAAATCAGCAGCATTCCTTACCTTGGAATTTGCGGATGAAGTTGTTGGTTTGTTGAAAGCATCCGTGGGAGATGATGGCGCAGAGTTCTCAAGCAGATGTACCTTCCTTTTAGGCAGGAGGGAGGCTGGGGAATTGGCTGTTACTGTTGGAGGCGGCACCACAGCCTGTCCTGGCCGTGCTTCACCACCCAACAGGGTCAGAGCGCAACTGTGCCGAACACACCGTGCATCAGTAGTGAGCGGAACTGCTGCTGAAAGCTCACCAGCTCAGACAGGCAGAATCTGGGGGAAATAGTATTATCTCCATTTTACTAAAGCTGAAGGGGATTAATTGTCTGCAAGAAGTCTGAGGCAGAACTGACTATCAAATCGAGATGTCCTTGTTTGTTTATGCAGTTCCTCTAGCAAAAATTATCCTCTGATAAGGCAAAACAGTTCATCCCACTGGCAACAAGACAGCGTCTTTCCTTTGGAAGAACTGCGTGCTATCCTCAGTGATCAAGAAAGACAATATAAAAGCTTTCTGGTTTAAAATACACTTAAATGAACCACTAAAGTTCCTTGGCTTAGAAAGTTACTGCAGAGTCCTTGTGTTCAATCACTGTCAGCAGAAAACAGATGGAAGTTGTAATGTGCAATTCAGAGGCAGGTGAAACCACCAGTGGCTAGACCTCCTTTCTTGGAAGCATTTGAATCTTGCATCTCTTCATTTTACATTAGTATCACTTGCTTTCCCAAATTCCTAGGCTGTGGAGGTGCAAAATCAGCCATGGTTTTGTCTATCTTATTCAAACGTTTAGTGGTACTTTATTTAATGTCTAATCAATTTAATAATACATGCACTTTAATTTTAAGTAGGCAAAATTGCTATTTTTCCCTCACACAATTTTCCTTAGACAAAATATGAGTAGTCGGTAGCATAAGCAACTCACTGAAACACCTATTTTCCCCATCTGCAACCTTGCAACACTAAACATGGAAATGGATGCATTTCTAGTTGATTACAACTCCTACAATTCACTGCTGAATGCACACACTTATTAAAAGAAAACCGTTGTTAGTCCACAAGCTACGCAGCAGATGAGAAATTAAACAAGACTGAGGTGAAAGGACCGAACAAACAGTAAGTGAAATGAAGATGGGCAGTTTGTTTGTAATTAGAACCAGTTAATCAGAGTGGAGATCTGTTGATTCATAAATCTTGACAAATGTGCTTAAGCTTCCGATTAGAAGCTTCTAAATTGAAAAGAGCTCGTACCTAAATGCTGAGGAACATCTTGAATCTTCAAGCTGAGGAAACTTCAGACAGTTGGAATTACTGCCTTTTAAGTTAAAAAAGAAATAGTAAGCTATTTGTTTTAATAAGGATCATAAGAAAAAGGACAAACCCTGCAATCTGAAAGGAATCCTGGAGGACTATAAAATTAATCTGATTTTACTTAGTTTCTAATTTTTCAGCCTAGAATTTTCCAGTGTGTTTCCAGAGCCTCTTTTTTCAGTAATCCAATTTTCAAATGCGTTGAACATCCTGCAGCTCATATTGTCTTTGAGGAGAGCCACAGTTTTGAAAACTAAAATGTTATAGGAAGAGATCTAAACAGGAGAGAACAGACACTGCAGTGATCTGCTGAGAAAGGCTGTGGTATATAAGAAATATTGTACTTTTTTGGTGGGGGGCAGGTAAGACAGCAATTGGATTTCAATGAAGAACACTGATATTTTGCTGTGTAGACCCAGAAAGCCCTTTGAAGGACCTGGTAGTGCATGTGACAACCTCAGAGCTTAGCCCTGCAAAGGGCCGGGAAGGGGGTTGGGGTTTGAAATCTATGAGCTGCAGAAGATTCACTTGTAAAAGCAGAAGTACTTCTCACTTCATACTTTGGCACATAATATCCTCCTTGCTGGCACTAATGATGTGGAGACATTTTTCAATCAAATGGTTTCTGACAGTTCAATTGCCAAAAATACTCAAGTGGCAGAATGCAACTGCAATTACTAACAGTGTGCTTGCCCCAGAGTCTGTAAATTCTCTTATGAAAGCCTAAAAAGCCCATTCACATTGTCTAGAAATAGCAGCAATAACCATGGTAATAAGTTCTTCTCTTTGTTGCTGTGGTTCAATTCTTTTCATGGGTAGGCTGCAAAAAACCCATTTGAGTTTTTCTGTAGCTGCCTCTATTGTAAGGAGATGTTCCTGGAGAACAGAAACACCAGCACTACTGAAAGCCTTGCAGTAGCCTAGTTTCCAGATTCTGGAATTTAGCCAAGAGGAAATTTAGATCCCATCTCAGGCAAGGTTGAACCCAGTTTTGTGTTTGGGCTGTGGTCTGGAGGAGACGATGTGTCCCGAAGGAGGGTGCTAAGGAGGGAGGCACGCTGCCCTGGGGAGCAGCATGGTCAAGAGGACAGGATATTTGCTATGGATTCGAGTTCTGCCAAAGCCACCAAGTGATTTAGTGCACGTCACTCCTCTGCAACTGCTTACCAATCTAAAGTGAACCTAATGACTTATACCATTCTTGTGGTGTTTGTCTGTCCACATACATGTTGTCTATTTGTGTTGCTCATGGATGCGCAGAGATAATCCGTCATTATTCTCTTGAGCTGTAGTGCAGTCTATCCAGAGAATGCAGGATTTGGAAATTCTTTCCATCTAGAGTAGTTTTACTCAGTTTAATGTGGCTGAATATGCTGTGATCCTGCAAAGTGCTCCTGGGCAGATTTCTGCAGGGAGCACTACTGACAATAATAGGGTCTATTAAGATGTAAGATATGTCTATAAAGAGTATCATGAAGGACGGGGATACAGGAAACGAATAAGAAGTAGTTATGTGTCACATATGTAAGGGTATGCAGCATTATGGCTCTAAATCTAGTACTTAGAGACTGCTGTTGAGTCACACGGACAGTCAGCTTTGATGCTTGTTAGAAGCAAGAAGCATGAATATAGACTTACTCTCCCTGTTATTAAAGATTATTTTATCCTGTAAGATTGTTGTCATGGTATGATGCTTGAACAATTTACAAATGTAGCTTCAGAATATAAATGCCTTTGCTTCTGTAAGCTCTCTGAATCAGAAGCATTGAAGTTTTCAGCTGCTATTTATCAGAGCACTTTGAATGATACAAGCTTTTGTTTATTTAGCTTGAATTTCTAGGACATTCCAAGAGACAAATAAGAGAAATGGTTGTCATTGAACAAACTCAGAATTTATTTTAAAAAAACTTCCTAATTTTCAGTGTTGTAAAACATCTCAAGAACTTCTGTGGGGAAAAAAGGGAAAAAAATCCCACAACAAACAATGTTTACTTTGCAATTAACATTGTATTAGAGGTTACCTCTGTGCTAGTAAATGTGCCTGTGAATGTATTGGGCACTGAAGCCAGCTGGTACAGAATGACCCACATCCATACCATTAAAAGTCTCTTAACCTACAAAACACTCCCATAGGACTGGAAACAGTGCCAACTCTCAAACTGTGCCTGGGATTGCATGGGAAAATGATAGTCAGCGCAGGCCAAAATTGCGCCAGGGACCCTTCTAACAGCTTAATAGTATAGACAGTCATGGCCTAGGGCGCAGGAGCATCCCTGGGCGCTGCTGCACTGTTAGTTTGGGCACAGCTGGAGTCACAGGTACAGCTGCTGAATTAACTTTCCAGTGCTTTTTAGGCAGTGTATAAATACGGTTGCTTTGTTGTAGAGGGTGTCCCAGAATGACATTGCTGCTTCTGCTGAAAAGAAGATTTCATGTCACACTTCAAAGAATATTAGTGTTATATGTCTGTGTAACTTTAAAACCTACCAGCAGCATAGTCAGATGCAAGTATCCTCTAACATTAAGGTCTAGTTCTTTACAACAGTGAAAATCATTAAATCGACAAAGAGATATTTCTGCAAGTTTATTTAGTAAACAGATATTACACATAGATCACTATGCAACAACAATGTTCTTCATCAGTTAAGCTACTGATGATGTGTGATGTCTGGTCTTATTTTCTCCTTCACACGCTCCACCTTTTCCACTCTATCAGTACTTGGACTCCATCCTCAATTCTTTTCACATGAGAGCATCTGGGTACAGAGACTAAGGACAGGTTTGGAGATTCTTAAGGCAAGATGTTAGCATAGTTGTTAGAGATGTTTCTGCACTTGCTATGTAAATGACTTAACATTTCATGAATGCAAAGTAAATCAGTTCTCTCATGTTGCTTGGGTTTAATCATTTTTGATTCTTGGTTAGCATATTTCATAACCAAAGCCTGAATTTTTTATTCTGCATTTGTCAATGATGCAACAATCACCTAGTTATGTAGGCTGAATTATGTGTGTGGAATTTGGGCTGAGCTATAAGCTCCTAAGACAGCAAGAAGCTATCAAGACGTCCTGAGATCGTACATAATACAGTGTCCTATATTGGGCTCTCTGACAGAGCTGTATTAATTTATCTCTGTTGTAGCAGATGACAGCTCTGTTCTTCCCATCCTGGGCTTCTCCAAAGCAGTGGAATATTATTTATTTTTGAAGTATATCAAATAGTAGTTTTTTCCTAAGTCTTTCTGGACAGGGTCTCCCAGACTTTGTTGTTACGGTTTAATCTAATTTGAATTGACAATCAGTACCAAATATCAAAAAATGTTGCGTCTCATAACAAAACCCAAGGGTGAAGCTAAGTGGAAACAATTTAAAATGAGTCATATCATAGTCAGTCCAATGACTCGGATGTGATTCTAATCTTGGTTTCCCAAGAACTTGGTTTTTGTGTTTTTCCAGGTTGCAGAAGAGCAAATCTTTCAGAAGTAATCTTCTGGATAATGCATCTGTCACATTAAAGCCATTGTATTTTCTGGTGTATACTATGATTTGCTGCTTTTAGAAATTTTCATCATGTGACAGCTATGTGATGGAAATTCTGGATTTGAGATCCAGAAAAGTCACTGTTGAACAAAACACTGTCAATAAATTCAGCTTCGAAGATTATTCTATTCATTCACAGCCTGTGATTCTTTTGTGAAATGAACACGTAAACAAATGTAATTATTAAATGCAGACTGAGGATTCCTGTTGCTTGTTTAAGGTGAAATCTTTACTATGGAAGGAAAAAGTAACTTTTCGTCAGTGAGCAAGAATACCTATGTGCTCCTAGTCATCTTTTTTTCACCTAATCTGCAATTCAAAAAGTTGTATTCAGAAGGTAGAGTTTGTGGAGATTAGTATGTTTTAGTTTCTTATTCCAAGTGGCTTTAGCATTATTTAAGTTGGCTTCACAGTAAGTTTATGTGTATTAAAACAAAAATTAAGAGATTTTTAGATAATGACTCTAATGAAAAAGTATTACCAAGAAGCTATCAAAGAGATCAAATGTACTTAGAAGTGCCATGAAAAGAATATTAAATAGAATAACACTGCATGTGTAATGGCGGCCTAGATTCAAATCTGTGGTATTTTTGCTAGTCTAAATGGATGCCATTGCAGTAAAACTTTTA
This sequence comes from Pandion haliaetus, assembly GCA_013401275.1. Taxonomy (NCBI): domain Eukaryota; kingdom Metazoa; phylum Chordata; class Aves; order Accipitriformes; family Pandionidae; genus Pandion; species Pandion haliaetus. The sequence goes on along the minus strand of VYZV01006000.1, from coordinate 732,389 downwards.
TAGTCTACCTTTAACCTGCTTACCCGGGAACTATAAAGTATTTTTTACCTTTTGTTTTGGAAAAACAGTGGTTCTCCTCCTGCAACTGGTAGTGAATTAGAATGACAACCAAAGCATTCCCAGCCGTGCTTTAGTAGGACAAAGCCCCTTGCCTACAATAAAGTGAATAAAATGTGGGAAACTGAGCATTTGCAATCCAGAAGTTGACAGTTTGCATTACAGAAAAAAAAATGGTGCAAGTTTTATTGAGGGTTGTTACAAGTAAAAGAGTCCTTGAGGCAGTAGGCTATGAATCAATATCTTCAAAGAGTTTGGATTTGTTTTGGCCTGTTACTTTGAAAAGTGGTTGAATTTGTTCTAGCAAAGGAGAGGGGACAGATGGCTTTTCTTTACAAATGCCATGCATTTCTGCTAGTTTGTGTTCAGATAATGTAGACTTACACAATCAATTAGGTTAACAGCAGTATAGCAGTGCCAGTGTATTAAATATGACTTCTTGATAACTCTTGTAAGTTTTTTGGGTGACCAAAGCAGGTAGCTAAACTACCTAGAACTTCACATCTGTGTGGTAAGAAAGATAAGTGGGCAGAAATACTGACTTTACAATAGCAGTGAATGTCTCTGGCTGTATTTTCTGGATGGTGCCATCATCCCCTCTCAATTGTAGAGGCAGATGGAGAGTTGATTCCTTCCCAGTCACGTAGAGGGGAAAAATGACAATTTTAATGCCTGTTTTGGGAGTATTTTAGGATGCTCCACTTAGAAAGATGAATTTTCTAGTTTTTGACTTTGCCACTGGTTTCTTTAGTTAGCTATCTAGCCAAGCAAAACCTGGGGTTGTGTGAAAAAGACGTAATCTGTACCTTAATTTATTCCCTTCTCTTACCAGACATAGAATGCTAGTGCCTCTCTGAACATTTTCCCAGTTAGCTGCAGACTGAACCTGCTAACAATGTGGTGGGGTTGGATTCCTGTCCCAGGCAGACAGCTCTGTTTGGCCTCAAGACCCCTGGGTTTGTATGGTTTTCAATCATGTGAAATGCTAAATTGACAGTTACTTTCAAGTTCATGCCATAGCACCAATTCCCTGCTGCTCTACACTGTGTGGTTTCATAGCTGCCCTTTGTATTCAATTTCTTCCAAATGAGCTTCATCTGTTGACAGATTTTGAGATTTTCATGGTTGCCCTGTGCATTTCAATGCACAGTCCTAGTCTTTGGTCTTGAAATAATTTATAGCATAATGAATCATTATAGTGCTGTGTGATAAAACCACACTGAGAGGATGGAATCTAAACAGAAGAATGTACTCACAAAATGTTTTAGAACTGATCTGTGCCCGCAACGGTTCCTAACTGAGTGCTCTCTACCACTGCTGGTAGTCCTGCTGTTCTCTGCAATGTCTCTTCCGAGGCCAAGTGTGGTAAGAGCACTTGGGTCAGGCAATCGAGTGGCCTCGAGTGGACTATTTTCTCCTCTTCTGTCTGCATGCATTCCATGTATCCTTCTGAATCAAAATTTTTCTTACATAAAATGATGAGTTCTTCCCTGCCCTACATGTAAGAATACACTGCGTTAATGTCCACAGTGTACATTACAGATATGACTGCGTAACAGTTTATAACCACAGTATATGTTAAGAAATACATGCATCTATATTAAAGAAACAGGAGCTTAACGTAGTGGTGTTGTGGGGTTTTTTTGGATCAGTGAAATAACAGATGTGACTTGAGAATCCTACAACGTGAAAAGTTTCAAACTCCTGTTAGTAATTTTCTGCGTCCTTTTATTAGTGGCATTTTTACTGCAGCTAATAAGGAACTCAACATGTTCTCAGACCTTGAGTAAGTTACAATGAAGAGGATATAAGCTTTTCAGCCATTTTAACCACCTTCTCCAACACTGACTGGAACACATTCTCCTTTTGTGCCTCAGCCTGTTTGTATGGCCTGCTGTTTTGCGCTGCTACAGCAGACTTTTTTGCTTTCTCTTCATTATTTTATTAGATGCTTCTATTTTGAATTGCCTTTAATTTCAGTGATGGTATTTAGCACAAAAGCTATAATCCTAAAATCATGCTCTCTTCATAGCAGAACTGATGGGAAATAATTTTGTTTTGCACTTTACATATGGTAATAACAGTAACTCTTGACATTTGCTTTTCTTTGTGGTTATTTTAGGTTCTGTATAGCAAAGCAAACAGGCTATCAGGTCTGGTACTGGCCTGTAATAGGACAATTAAACTGTTTCTGCTCAGTCACATGAGGGTGCACGGTAGTGGTTATTTGGGTTTCTCGATATCCTTGTTCCTGAAATGTCTGATTATGTCTTGGAGAAGTTAGAACAAATAGAAATCTGTCCCCTAAATAAGTTTGTATCCTCTAGTAGAAGAAAAGGGTGTAACTGTGTGCATGTAGCACACATATATCTGTATGTTTGTATTGTGGATATTGCTACTGGTATCATATGAGGCTCAGGGTGCATGGTACTGCATGAATGATGTTGGAAGATGGCTGGTAGTTCATTGAACTTCTCATCTGAGCAGACAGGAGGGTTTGGTAAAGAAAAGAAAGGCACAATAAGTTGAAAAGTGGGATAACTTAGTTTGGGGTATTTGAAAAATACCCAGTCTCTTTTAGACAAAAAAA
>VYZV01006000.1:696078-710560 GCA_013401275.1 Pandion haliaetus | reverse complement strand
CCCCCCCCTTTTCTTTTTTTCCTCCCCATTTAAAATAAATGTAATAAAAAAGAGCATCACTGTGAGCTCCCTGAAGGGACAATCATTTGAGTGTAAGTATTGCTATAGCCCCTATTTTTGCAACTGCTATCTTGGCTAGTCCGTCAGTGACTCAGCTGGGAAATCCCAGCTACTGCATAAACCAAATAACCAAACTTTCCAGCGGGGGCCCTAGCAGACTGAGATGCTAGATGGAATGGGCACAGAGGGAAGCTAAAAGCAGATATCATCAGTAAATTGCATATTTTCTGTGGTCAAATAAGCCCTAGCTCAGCAGAGCTTTTTCACCTCTAGACATTATTGAGACATAAATCATTGAATCATGAATCACACACTATTTCAGGAGAAAGCCTACGTTGTATGATACATGCAGTTCAGTACATTAATTTCTTCACTGGAATAAGCATTGTGTCTAAACTGTTTGTCATGTTTGTTCTTTTTGCTATGAGAAACCACCTTGTCTTACTGTCTGTTGTGCAAAGAAAAATACAGACTGTTTAGTTAAAAGATAAAGAAATGCTCTATTATTTCAGCAGGTGCTCTTTTTTTGTGCCCAGTCTCCCTCTGGAGTAAAATGATGTGGTATGAAATCAAACATCTGGAGTTTGGAAGGTCAGCTCTGATATTGGAAAACTGTAGCGCACAGGTCTACCAAGCCCTCCAAGTGCCTCCTATGTGGGAAACCATTTTTATAGTATAACTGGAGAACATTTGTTAGCAAATGGGTTGAGAATCTGCTCTTGGAGTGAGGAGTGTTGCTGGGGTAACTCAGGAAAGTGTGTTTGAGCCAGTTTTAACCTCCTTAATTTCAGTTTTGTTGTTTGAGCCATTTCTTGGTCTTTAAAAATTTTCCTTCTTCTAATAGCTGGGCCTACTGCCTAAGCCTTCCTTTCTTCAGTAAGAAATTTAATTAAAAAAAAAAAAAACCACCACCAAACTGTCTGGAGAACCTAAATACAAATCATCTATTTATTTTTTTAGAATTTGACTTAGTATTTCAGTCTAGGGTTTTGTTTTGTTTAGTTTTGTTTTTAAACTAATATTTCCATTAAAATGTTCCAGGACTGCATTAGGCAGATAGGCTGTTCCTGCCCATGGTCATTTAACAGTCTGCATTCTTTTTCTCATTTGTCTAGTACCGCTGCTGCCTCCCAGACCCACTGTGCAACTGCAATCCATTGCAGTATTATTATTCTTGATTTGCTCTGCAGTGATTCCTAGAGGCTCCAGCCAGGAATCTGGAACTGTGGTGTGTCAACAAGTATTGAGATGATCTCTGCTTTACATATTCACAATTCAAAAGTTCATAATGCAAATTATAAAAGACCATAGAAACAGCTGCAGTGGTTCAGCCCAAGGTCCATGTAGCCCAGCATTCCGGCTCCAGCTCTGGCCATAAATAAGATGCCTAGCAAAGGAAAGGAAAAGAGCAAGATACTTGATATTCCCCCACTTCTTTTCCCAGGTCTCCTAGCTACCAGCAATTCATGTTAAGCTCAAGGGATTTCCTACACCCTTTTTTGCAACCCCCAATGGGTCTGTCTTCAAGTGTTTTTCCAGTCTCCCCTGGAAGCTCCTCAATAAGCTTCTCGCACCCACAGTGTTCTCCAGCAAGGAGATCTGCCACAACCTGTTGCACCACTGTTGTCTTGTTCCGAACCAAGCTCCCGTTAGCTTTTGTCTCCAGTCCTTGTGTTGGGAGAGGCAGGGAGCAGCCAGTCCCCACCTGCCATCTGGGCAGGTTGGAGACCTATGTCTGCAACAGGCTGCAGCATCCCAGCCTGCTCTCTTAGTCCTTGTATGGCAAGTGCTCCAGACTTTGATGGTCCTGGTTGTATTTCTCTGAGGCTTTTCCAGTGGTTTTCTCTTTTCTTTTTAGAACAGAAGAGTTTCTATTCCTGTTCTCTGTATGTTCTTGTGGGGTTGTTTTTGCGCTTCATTCAAATTAATGTCAGTGTTATTCCAAACTTGGAAATAATTCATTTCTGGGAAAAGACTTCATTAAGTTGCTCCAGTTCATATGTTCTGCTACAAGAAAGGATTTGGTGTTCAGCAACTAGCAATGTTCATTAACAATGATGTTTCTTTCTCTTTTTTCTTTTTTTTTTTTCTTTGTTTGTTGTTGTTGTTTTGTTTCCAACCCATTTATCTTTATTCTCACACACTTCTGAAAGTATTCAAAACTGAATAGGGAAATAAACAGCTTTAAGTGAAAAGTGTTGGATATTATTCTGTTGTTTTTAAGGACTTTGGGTGCTCTTAACTCCTTCAATCAATTGTTTTCTAACTCCTGCTGTGTGCTGGGGTAGATACCAGTGCAAAGTATAGCACTTGTTTGATTTTGTGCCATGTTCAGCTATATTAGTACCTCCAATGGGAGCAGCCTTTGCCTTCTGTCTGTCTGCCCAGCTCACCCTCCAGTGAGGTGCAAAAGCAATACTCTACCTTTATTATTTTTTTTCTTTTTCACATCATCTGTCTTTCTCCATTTGCTCAGACAAATAAGTGATAAAAGGGAATGATGATCTGTTTAACACCACAGGAAGAAAGATGTATTATGAGACAAGAGAGACCTCTTGTTTACAGCGAGTTATTTTTGGTAATTAGCCATTTGTAGAGGAAGATGAGCCTCCGCTCGTAAAGTCAGCATGCCATAATTTAGGGGACTCTGAATAGAAGTCTAACATTTGCCTGAATTGGAAATGTTAATTGTGTGCATTTAGAAATAAATAAATGGCTGTTTTTTCTTTGCAGGAAGCAGACTGAACAAAGACCTGAGACATTATCTCAACCAGAGGTTTCAGAAAGGATCACCGGATCACGATCTGCAGCAAACTATTAGAGATAACCTTTATCGCCATGCTGTGCCTTGTAAGTAACGAAACACTGACCTGGTGGCTTACATTTAGTAGAATTTTTGTTTGTTTGTTTGTTTGCTTTTTTGAGGCAGCCTTCATGTGGTGGTGTGCACAGCTCAGGGGGAGACTCAGTTTTCAGCTTGGGCAGATTTCCATGTGTGACAGCAGATAGGGTTCAGGTAGGGTTGAAAAGGAGAACAGTTCATTCGTGAACTCTGCTTTTTTGATTACCTTTTTGGAACAGTTGATGGTTTGATGCAAGCCTGTGATGCTTACTTTGGAGGAAAAAAACCCTGAGAAACCAGCCATGAAGTGAGTGCCTGCCTTAGGAATAGTCTTCATTAACTTCATTATGGTGAATGTTCTTTTACTGGTTTAAAACTTATGAATAAAAACCCTGCTCTTATTTCCTTAATGGAACTTTATTTCTGATGCTTATTTAACTTGTGAAATTGAACAGCATTTTATGGCTGGGTGCCATTGTAGCAGGCAGCTGCCACTGTTGGAAGGTCGTCCTCAATTCAAGTAGGAGATAAGCAGCAAGAGTCAGTGAAGCTGAGAAAAAAAAAAGCACTCAGAAAAACAATCAGAAGGAAAACTGAGAAGTTTGGAGGGTGGTAATCTTTAGAAGATCAGAATCTTTACTCAAAATGAGACTGTCCTTGGCATTTTGGGAAGATGTAGAAAGAGTGGAGAATGATACTACTTCATTGCACCTCTGTTTGGCATTCTCCTCCAGGAAAGGCTACTCTAAAGAAAAGGTTTTCCTGCTTAACATTGATGAGCTGTAGGAATAATGGTATGCCTTTCCGATCAGGCTGGGATAAGAACTAGTAGACATCTTAGTTACAGGGTACTGATACGAGCAGCAAAATACCTTGAAGTTTTCTATCTCAGTGTGAATCAGAGGTTGTTTATCCTGGTAGACTTATATAAATACTGAATAATGATGTTGCTATTCAATAATTGGTATTTGCCAACAAATATCACATAATGGTATGTGGAGTAATAGTCATTTTCAATCTAAGTGTTGCATGTAGGAGAACTGTGTAGGACCACAGTTAAAATTGTGTGGTAACACTGACGAATGTTCATTCTTCAGATGGCAGGTACTGTATATCACCATTGAGTTTATTCTCATTTTATTAGTGGAAAGCATGGACAAAACTACATTTAAGGTGCTGTGCATGGACATAAAGAATAAATATAGATTATTGTTTTGTATTGAACACTTCCATTGTCCATTTTGTCAATGTGAAATATGATTAGTTTTCAATCATCTAACTTGCCAGGCTGCAGGTTTTTAAAGCATACTGTGAAAAGTGCCTTCTAGGAGACTACGTGCAATGTTAGGCTCGAGAGATGCTATGTCGTGATGCTAATGTCCTTCTGCCTATGTGTTATATTCCAATTTCTAAAGCAGCAAATAAGGAAATGAGCATAAGTTCTGTGGAAGCATTTTGTGCGTTACCAAGGTTACATTTTGAAATGCTTTCCATTGATTCTTTTCTCTGATTTAGTGAACTTGATGGTGAGCTAAACTGCTTGGACTCACTAAAGACTTATGATTTAAAATTAAGAGCAGTGAAAGTGATTCCTGCCTTTTAGAAATAGCTGGGGGAAATACAGGTTGTTGATGTATTAATAAGAACATCAGTACTTATGTTCCATTTATGAAACAAATGGAAAATCTGAGAAGTGGAGATAGTTATTGTGTGTCTCCATACTTCCTGAGTTGTAAAGCAGGCAGCATTTAATTTTTTCTTCATGTGGTGTGGGGATGGTATTAGTGGTAGCTTTTAACAATGGTGCTAATATTTATATGTGAATTTGAATGAGACTGCTGCACGCACGGTGGGTTGGGATGCTTTACAGGTCTGGAGATTAATCTAGCTGTACACTCATATTTTTATTCCTTGGTACACGTGACCAGTAAATCCAGAGTCCTGGACCAATCTCTAGCGCTAATGGATTATGAAGTCTTGTATTTTGAAAATGGAATTCTCTGCTGATTATGTGGTAAACACAAACAAGAACACAAGGTCACTTGGAGTGAGCATGCTTGGCCTGACAGCTGCTTTTTGTTGCATTAAAATAAGGGCTGAATGAAGTGGTAATTAGTAAATGCAAAATGGAGAAAGATGATGTTAACCCGTTCTTCCCCAGAAATTCTAGTAAGAATGCCATGTGTTTCAACTCTGACTGGTTTCGTACAGGTGGTGAGAAAACCCAGAGGGCTTCTGTTTCCCATGCAGCTGCGTGCTTGCCTGATTCAGGAACTGAGTGAAGACATGGCTCTAGCCTTTGGTAGAAGATAGAGGTCAAGCAGAGCGGAGGAAAGATGCAGAAAGTTTGACTTGACCTCGTTATTTCATATGATAATGACACACTGCTTAAGCATTATTTAGACTTTTACTTTAGGAGAGTTGGTTAAGAATTTGCTTTATTTTCTGGTGAACAATGGAGAGTAAGAAAGTGGGATGATGTTGGCTCCCAAAGGGGATATAAGCATTACCTAAATGGGTGACACAGAGATGGTTTTCTGAGAGACCAGAGGACTTCATCCCTAAACGTGGGAGCTGTCATAAAGAAATGAGACCTTGAAATGGACTCAAAAGTGAAGTATTACTGAAAGAAGTGGATGAACCACACAGTTATTTTTGCAAGCCGAAGTCCTCCCCTGCTCCTCAGTGCCCTCTGCCTCTCCAGCGTGCTTCCTCCAAGTCTTCATACCCTCAGCTCCCTGCTCCCCATTGAGCTGATTTTTTCTGCAAAGATCTGTAGTAAACAACAGCTGTGACAAGCTTTCAGGTGGCCTCCAAGTTTGGCTGTCATGCTGTCATGAGTGCTCTGTTGTTACTATCACACCAAACCCACGGGTTTATTTACAGACCCAAGGCATTCTCCTCTGGTTTTTACAACTTCAGCATCCTAATCTAGGACTGAGCCAGGGTAAGGGAGAGAGGCAGGACACCTTATTTATGTATTTGGATGGTGCATAAGTGGTAAGGAAGCCATGCATTTACAATGTACGAATCTTTGAAAGAGTTAGTGCTGTTCAGCCGCTGAACTAGCTTTTATTTCAGCTGAACCATCTGTGTGTTATTTTCTTTACTGTCTTTCTGATGCTCTCATTTCACTGTTAACTTCACATGCTGGGTCAGAGACTTTAAGAGTATTTTTGTCTTCTGCTTAAGAAAAATCGGCACCCTAAACCTGAGCAAAGTTATTCTCCTTATGCGTTCAGATAAATAACTATTCTCATTCCTAGCATGTAGGATCCACTGTCAAAACTAGAAAAAACCCTTAAATACATCATCCAGATTAGCAAGATGTTGGTCCAGTCTCCAGCTATCCCCTTTGCCTCGTTTTGTTTTGAAGCACCACATTTTTCCTGTTTTCTGATGGGCCTAATGAAGATCACCAGAAGTAATGCTCTATTTGTGGGCTAGTTAATGGCTCCATTGAGCTTGGAGTAGACTGTGAATTGGCAACAATTTCATGATTACTGGTTGGCCATGACTGTACCAGAAGTGCTTTGACTGATGCAGAGACTTTGCCCACAGTTTATTTTTAGTATGGATTTCACTTATTCCAGCTCAATTTTTCCAGCCAAAGCACTTAAGAGCAAAAGGGCAGGTTTAACCAACTGTGTGAGGCATCTTGCTGAGGCACCTTTGTGGCATGTCTGGGTCCACCTGTGCTAAAAGAACTTGATGTGACTTGCATTACGTCTGATTTGGGGTGAGGCTGAGAGTCCGTAATGTAAAGTGTGTTGACATTCTGGCGTTAGGTTTCACAGAGTGTTTCTTAGGACCAGAACTCCACTAAACAGGATTGGTGTATGTGAAGATTTACTTACTGGAAGATGTGATTAGTAGGAAGTACATGTAAGAATATACCCATTAAATAGGTGTTTCCAAGTAGCCTTAGCTTGGGATATCCGCGCAATAGTGTTAACTGAGAAAGATATGCAATACCAACGTTAACGTTACAGTGCAGCAGCATGTCTAAACCACCGTTCATGGAAGGTTGAACAGACAGGATTCTCTTCCTCAGTTTGAAATGATGGTAGAGGGCATCTGTTTAAAATAAACAAGCAGTACCGGCCATTTGTCCTAGTTGCTTATTCTCAACAACTCGACAGCAGTTTTCTTTTCACAGTGTATCAAGGAGAATCAGAGAGATGATATTGTTTCCATTAAGCTTATCTTGGCCTCTGGGTTTGTTTTTTTTTTTCCTTTGAGCCCATTTACTTGATTCTCCACTTGAGTCCTGTGTGACATGCAGAGGCAGCTATAGTGGATCTGGTATCTGCACCTTTACTTGCCAAAACAGCATACTTCGTGCAGGCGTGACTGAAATAACAGATCAGTTGTCCCTTCCCTATTCCCATATATTCTGCATTTGTGTTATTTTGGTACTGTGCAATTGCTTTCTTTGCCAGACTGTAGTCTTATGAAGCAAAATTTTAGAAAATTCAAGGTCTTTTTGATGGCATATGAAACAGGGACAATGTAATGGCTAGCCTAGAGTTAAGTCTTAGATGTCAGCCTAGACACTCTGTGGCAATGTTATTTTTCTTCTTCTTCTTTCCAAAATTGGCTTTTAAAACCTCAGGAGGTCATCATTCAACAGTTGATTCACTTTCCCAAAACAAGTACATGCCCTGGGATTAATTGGCTGGAGAGTTTAATGTTAGAGATTTACCACTTTCATTTCTGCTGTCTGTTCTGTCACCTTCCCAGAGTTTGATCTGTTCCTCTGTCTTCAATTACAGAACAGTAGCTCCAACTGTTGTGGTTAGTCTTACAGCAGAGCGTGGAGCAAAATGGAAAGAAATGGATGAAAATCAATAGTGTAAGTAAGTGTGAAGTGATCTGTAAGGAGGCTTAGGAAAAGACAGGGACACCCAGGCACTGGGCTGGCCTGAGCTCACTCAAATTTCAGTGGGAAATTTGAGAATAAATTTCTTTATTCCAAGCGATCTGCTGGTGCAAAGGAAAAGCCTCCTTTCTAAGGAAAACCAATAATATTGAACAAGGAAACTTCATAGTATTTATAGGACAAGCTTTAGTAAGTGGATGTAGAAGAGCACATTGAAGTTGCTCCAGGAGTTGGATAAGCTGCTATGTGTGTAACCACCATCATTTGCAGCAAAGGGAGGACTAGAGAGACTAAATGTGCTGGGGTGTGATGGACCTGCTGTCAAACATGCAGACTTAGGTGATTTCCCAGGATAGTTTTTGAAGTCCTGTAGCACTGGGTTCCCCATATTTCTGAACTTAAAAATGAATTGATAGAAGGGATATGCAAAGCAGCTTACAGAAGGTTCTTTTCTTCAGAATATTGAGCATAATAGTGTATCAGTACAATGGGAAAAATCGTTGAAGTGAAGCAGAAAGACCTTGATCTTACAAATGCATGTGTTTTTACATGTGGGGATATTTGAGCCACAATTTCAAAGTTATTTTTAGTTACTAATTTTTATTAAGAATAAACAGAATCACTGACAGTGCACATTATTTTTCTTCACAGGCAATAAATCATCAGTTTATGTACACAAATGTTCTTTGAATTCTCAAAAGCTTTCCGGAGCTGCAGCCATATTTATTATCCAAGTACCTTTTGTTGCAGTTCCCTTCCTAGAGGTGTAATTCTGCTTTTGTAATGAGATAAAGTTGCAGTGTTCATGAAATGTTCATTTGAAGGCCCACACTGATAAGATGATGAACAGCAAGCTGATCTTTTTTTTAACACATGAAAAATAATTAATTGTTTACAAGATTTTTGTTAGGAAAAGGTTTTAAATATTTTTAAAATATTGTCTTTATCGCTAGGGTGCAACATACAGATACCAGCAGTATGTAAAGATAATTTTTCTCAAGAACATTTTCTTGTGAGCTAATCTAACTCTGAAGAGTATGAGGCATATTTTCCATGCCAACTAGTGTACACACATTTACTTTTTCCTGTATTTTCAGCAGGGACTGTATCCTGAATATAACCAGTGCGTTTAGAAAACCCTTGTAGCTGTGTTAACAGGAGTGCTGAATTGCAGTAGAGTCCCCTGCAGTTTTCGGGGATATAATTATTTCACTTATTAGTGAACTAGATGTGTTTTCACTTTTGAGAGGGAAAAATGCCCTGTTTTGAGCAACAGGGACAATATTTCTGTAGTTTAGTTCCTTTCTATAGACAGTAATTTCTCTTTAATCTAGGAGACTTCAGACCTTTTTTCCCATCTGGTCTGTCCTTTCAGATCAGTAGTGCATTTTGTGCCATTGGAACTATTGGGTGTATATATATATATATTTTTTTTAACATTTAGAAATAAAAGCACTTATGATAGCAAATATTGCTCCATCTGCTTACCCATTTGTGAGGAATAGCTTTTTTGTACTTCACTGTACACCCAGTTGAAATTGCATGAGGCACCAGAGAACAGTACAAAGCAGAAGAGCCCAGCCTTATAGGCTCTCCCGTGCCACTTGCCAAAGGAGATTTGGGTAAGAAGTGTGGGAAGAGATTACACGGCTAGTTTTCTTTGTTAGACCCTAGTGTACTTAATTTTGCGTTTTTTCATTGTGGTTGCTTTGTACTACGGCAAAACATCTGCGAGTGGGTATTTAGGTAGTGCAAACAATGTCTGTGCATATGTTTTAAAACATAAAGGTTTCTAAGGTTGTGAGTCTCTGGGAAAGCAGAGGGTAAATCAGAGTTGAGAGCAGGTACTGCTCTTTGGAGGTTGAAGGGGTGGAGATTAAATACCCCACATTATTTACTTCAAAACTGGTTCTGTCCTGCCATAGTTTTTCGTATGATGTCCCAGGGTCCTGATTAGATCTTTTGTGATGGCTGCAGCATCCCAGCTTTTGATTTCATAGAGGCAGTTTAATTTCTTTTCAACTACCACCATGTATCTGTTCAAGGTTTATAGTATATTGATTATGCTACAAGCCAAGAGAATGAGAGTTCCAGGCAAAAGGAACAGTTTAGAATGAGGAAAAATTAAATGTGGAGCTGTTCTTTAACCTGTTCTTCCACTCACGTTTGCGTTTGGGATTCACGTTTGGTATTCCATGATTAACTCCCTTTAGAAAGCACCCATTGCTCTGTGTAAGTGTTCTTGTGCTTGGATGTGTTGATTTGCATAGTGGTTTCACAGTTACAGAAGTCCTGTGCTTCTTTCATCAAAGATGTTAGTACTTAAAAGAGGACACCTGAAAATCCTGTTTATATGATATTATTCTGGTCCAGTGTGGTACCTGCAATGTAGTGTGTGCAAAACCAGTGGCATTGCAGAAGAGGAAATGCCTGTGTGATTCCCAGTAACATACATTGTCACTGTGGCTGTCTCTGAGCCCAGGAGGGCAGTGGCTGATGCAAGGTCCTGATGGTTTGTCGGGGATGCAGACTTGATACATACATTTCATCTTCAAACTATTACCCTTTTTTTGACATTACCATGCATCTTTACAGAAAGCGTGCTGTATTTGTCCTCTAAATCCTTTCTCTCTTTATTTCAGCAGAGAGGAGATTAGCCATGTAATCATTTATAAAGCTGTTTAGATTCTGCTAGCTGGTTTTCTTTGGGGAGAGTCTATATCCAGTACCTTTACTAGGAATAACTCTGTAAATTAATCTTCATTGATTTCCTTCCCCCCCACCCCCAGTGAATAAGAAAGTAGAACAAATAAAACAAGTATTTCTAGTTCTGCCCCTACTGAAGAAGAAATAAATCTTTCCTATTAGTCATAACAGTCTAGATGTATCCTTGTTTTATAATGTCCTCTTGAATAATTAGAGCTCTAAGTTATAAAGTCAAGATTCCTGGGTCATTGCCAGAACAGATTTGTTTAAGGGGGACACTAGTTCCCTGAATTCCTTTTAAAGGGCTTCGTAATGTCCCAGGCTGCTCTTAATTACTGATTTAAGAGAGAATACATATGTTTCACTGAGGATTGTGAAAATTATTATTTAAATTGAAATGTTTAATAAATGGCTGTTTGAAAGGCTAATGTATCTTCAAAATGAGACATGTATCAAAGAGTAATCAGGTGGATAGTGATCTAGCAGTTCTAGTTGCAGGGTCTTTTTGGAGCTGAAGATGGATAAAAACATCAAAGACCCTTGGAAACATCATCTGCTACTGAATTATATTTCATACTTCATCATTCATTCACTACATGCACTTTTTCTTTAAACTCCAGGTTTAACACTTCATTTACTAGGGGGGAAAAAACTGTAAAGAAAGGTTGATGTTGGTAAAAGGAGGTCTGTAGGAAGAAGCAGTATCACTTATTAGATAAATTGATGAGACTTCATTTTTATCTCAGACCATTATGGCAACTCAAATATTGTCAATACAGTATGGACTTTTTTCTACCAAATTTCAAGCTACTTAATGGCAGATTGTCATATGCTAAAAATGTGCAGGTAATCTTTGCTGTATTAGGGATTTGAACTGTAGAACCTCAGAACTGAGGGACTAGGGCAGGTGACAGGGGAAGGAGGAACTCCAAATTAAGAAGCTGCTACTTTTAGCAAACTCTTCCTTGAATACATGAGGAGATGGATATTTATAAATGCAGCATTACCATCTCCTACTGTTCGCAGGTCTTGAATTAGTAATAAAAACCTTGAAACTGGATATTTTGACTCTTTTCATTTACCTGTTAGTTTCTGAGCCCTTACTGCCATCCTCATTCGTGCTTTTCTAGGGTGTGGGGGTTTTCGTGTCTTGTTTTTTTTTCAGAGGGGGCTAATACATGACAGCTGAACATGTATTTGAATCGTGAGGTTATTTTCAGCTCTCCTAAATCCAGGTATGTAAGGTTTTGGGAAGAGCAGCAAGTGTTGTAAGACGTGTGTCATGGTTTAACCCCAGCTGGCAACTAAGCACCGCACAGCCGCTCGCTTGCTCTGCCCCTGCTGGACTAGGGGAGAGAATCGGGGAAAAAAAGTACAATTTGTGGGTTGAGATAAAGACAGGTTAATAGGAAAAGCAAAAGCCACACATGGAAGCAAAGCAAGACAAGGAATTCGTTCAGCACTTCCCATGGGCAGGCAGGTGTTCAGCCATTTCCAGGAAAGCAGGGCTCCATCACACGTAACAGTGACTTGTGAAGACAAATGCCATCACTCCAAACGTCCCCTCCTTCCTCCTTCTTCCCGCAGCTTTACATGCTGAGCATGACATCATATGGTCTGGAATACCCCTTGGGTCAGTCAGGGTCAGCTGTCCCAGCTGTGTCACCTCCCAATTTCTTGTGCACCCCCAGCCTACTTGCTGGTGGGATGGTAGGAGAAGCAGAAAAGGCCTTGACTCTGGGTAAGCGCTGCTCAGCAATAGCTAAAACATCTCTGTATCATCAACACTGTTTCCAGCACAAATCCGAAACATAGCCCCAAAAACTAGCTGCTATGAAGAAAATTAACTTCTGAAGAAACTGATTAATTTATGAAGAAAACCCAGCAGGATGCTAAATGGCAGTGCAGAAGTAGGAAGGGCAACAGTGAAGCAGTAGGAAGGGCAACAGAAGGACTCAACAGTGGGGCAGAGCCGGACCCAGTTCTTTCAGGAATGTAAACATCCCATAATGCTTATAAATATCTTTCCCATTTTTGCATTCCTGAATTTTTAAATATATATCTATTGCTATCTCACTTAGCCGTCTGCAATCCTCTGCAAAACACCCAGCATTTTCTAGAAGGGAACAGCTGATAAGATGCGATGGTGCTCCTCCTGTGTAACTAACCACACTGGAGAATCACATTGACAGGCATTCTGTAAATTGCCCACATTATAGAGCATTGATGATACCATTAAAATGGTAAATTTAATATTATAGTACTATTAGATTTCTCCCTCATTAACTCTGATCTGATAAACAACCTCCGGCATATTTTGAAGGTAATAGTCACCTTACAGTCACTACTGCTCCTCTCTATCTGGCATTTCAAACTCCTATAGATTTATAGTTCTTCTGTCATCTAATCTGTACTTACTCCTTTATTTTTTCTTTGAACTTGTGCTTACAAGCAGACCCTTTCCTAGAGGGCCCTGGGCATGCAATTAACACTTCACAGCAAGAATAAAGTAATCCTAAATTCCATTCCTGACATTTAGGGCGAAATCGGTTTTACAGAATAAAATGAACCCAATGTTCAGGCAAGCACGATGCAGACCTCCAGAGGTGTTTTAGTACTGGGCACTTTATAAGGGTGGGTCCAGGGTAATGCTGGTAGCAGTGTTTGTGTTCTTGGCTTTTGCAAACAGGTATCAGAGCAGCCTCTGTAAAATCTTGCTGGAGATGTAGGCAGTGAAGAAGAGGCCAAGCGGGTGCTGTGGCAGGGGCTGTGATGGGTGCTGGGCATGGCCCTGCCAGGCAGAGCAGCCCTGTGGCAGCATACCCGGGAGCTGGAAAAGCTGAAGAAACTTTTTTCATCTGTGTCTGTCCAGCAGAGACAACTTCCACTCCCAAATATTAATCATCAAGCAGCAAAACCATGAACCACAGCTTAACAAAGTAACCTTAGCTCCTTTTGACTGGCAGGAGGGCTTCCGTGGAGGTATTGCTTGCCTCCTTGTTTTCCTAAGTGACACATGGTTTAATAGAGAGCTGTCTCGAGGAGGAGGTGGTTGTTATACGTCACCTATCAGAATGTAAAAGTGGAAAGAACACTGAAACACTGACCCTTAATCTGAAGTGCACCATCTGTGTTTTATTTCCACATCTTGCTGAGTTTACAGTTATTTGAATTCACAGTTTGTTCCCCATTTGCTGTTCCCACATGGTAAGTGAATTGGATCCAAAATGTACTGATGAAAGATTGAGAAGTCTGTTGGAGAAGTTTGTTCCTACCTACAAGAGTGCTCTATCTCACACTTCTTCCACCCCATGAGTTAAATCCCAGCTGTAAAATCTTCTCTCAAGATGGTCTTCTGTCATGGTGGGAAGTTGGGGTTACCATAAGGACAAGGACTCCTTTCCCCATCCTGAAGTGATTTATGGTTTGCCTTTGACTTTCTGCTCAAGAAAAGGTAGACAGTTCTCTCACATCTGACAAAGTATTTGCTTTACTGTTCCTGTAAATTTGTGTGGATGCTTATCTGGTGGTGCTTGCATTGGAGCACCACTCTTATTTAATAATTTTGGTTTGTTAGTATGAGCTAAAGCATTTGGTGCTAAAATAAGACTGGGTATAATATAATGAAGGGAGGTGTAATTACAATTGTAACAGTTTTCATGGTGCAAGTTTGAATTACTCTGATTTTAGAATGGGCAAACAGCTCAAAACCAGGTTGAATTTCATTTATTCTCCTTTGTTTCTATTTTTTCTACTGACGGCAACCATTTTCTTAAGACATAACTAACTGTAAAAATGATCTGAAATTTAAACATGTCGTATTTCAAAAGCAAGTCATCAAAATGCTGAAGGCTGTATAAACTTAAATACCTTCTTTGGCTTTTGCTGTAGACCACACAAGCTCTGAGAAATTGATTACTCTGGTGCTCGAAGGGGCTTTCATGATACAGTAACAGAGGTTTGCATTCAATTTCTTTCTTTGTGTGTGGGAC